>MCJB01026705.1:0-119069 GCA_002018475.1 Nicotiana obtusifolia | reverse complement strand
AGAGGCGGGAGGGGGGGGGGTCGGGCAACTAGAGGTGGTGGTTAGGCCGTTAGAGGTGGAGGCCAGTCAGCTAGAGGCCATCCGAGAGGCGAAGTTCAGAGTGGTAGGGCCCAGCCCCGTTTCTATGCATTTCCAGCTAGACCTGAGGAAGTGTCATTTGATGCCGTCATCATAGGTATTGTTCTGATTTTTCATATAGATGCCGCATGTTTATTTGATTCGGTCTCTACTTATTCATTCGTCATACTATTTTGCTTCATATCTTGCTATGCCTCATGATTCCTTGAGTTCCCCTATTTATGTGTCCACGCCTGTTAGGATTCTATTATGGTAGATTGTGTTTACTGCTCGTGTGTGGTTATTGGGAGATATGAGACTAGGGTAGATCTTCTACTTCTTTATATGGTGGATTTTGATATTATCTTGGCATGGATTGGTTGTCGCATTATCATGCTATTTTGGGTTGTCACGTCAAGACTGTGGCATTAGCCATGCAGGGGTTGCCTTGATTAGAGTGGGGAGGGACTGCTTACCATTTTACTAGAAATGTTATATCTTATGTGAAGGCTCAGCATATGGTCGAGAAGGGATGTCTAGCATATTTGGCCTATATTCGTTATCCTAGTTCGGAGGTTCCTTCCATGGATTCAATTCGTTGTACGCGAGTTTCTAGAAGTGTTTTATATATATTTGCCGGGGATGATACCCCACAGAGATATCGACTTCTATATTGACTTGTCTCTAGGCACTCAGCCCATTCCTGTCCTACCATACGTATGACCCCAGTTGAGTTGAAGAAATTGAAGGAGCAGTTGCAGGATTTGCTTGATAAGGGATTCATCAGACCTAGTGTCTCGCCTTCGGGTGCACCAGTATTGTTTGTGAAGAAGAAGGATGGAACAATGAGGATGTGTATAAATAATCTTGGACAAAGTCACTATCAAGAAAAAGTATCTTTGCCAAGTATTCATGACTTATTTGATCAACTTCAAGGTGCTAAGGTGTTTTCCAAGATTGACTTGAGATTTGGCTATGAATATTAGGGTATTGTATGTCCCTAAAACAACTTTTTGTACTCGGTATGGTCACTATGATTTCATTGTGATGTCATTTGGTTTGACTAATACCCTTGTAACATTTATGGATTTGATGAACCGGGTGTTCAAGCCCTATTTGGATTCTTTTGTGATAGTCTTCATTGATGATATTTTGGTCTACTCCTGCAGTCAAGAGGATCATGAGCAACACCTTCGGATCGTACTTCAGACTTTGAGGGATAGTCAGTTATATGCCAAGTTTTCAAAGTCCGAGTTCTAGTTGGACTCGGTCGCCTTTTTGGGCTATGTTCTATCTTCCGAGTGTATTCATATGGATCCTAAGAAGATTGAGGTAGTTCAGAACTGTCCTAGTCCTACTTCAGCTACAGAGATTCGGAGCTTCTTGGGTTTGGCAGGTTATTGTCGCCGATTCATGGAGGGGTTTTCATCTATCCTAGCCCCATTGACCAGGTTGACCTAGAAGGGTGCTCTTTTCAGACGGTCCGATGAGTGTGAGTTGAGCTTTCAGAAGCTCAAGACTGCATTGATTACAACCCAATGTTAGTGTTTCCTACAGGTTCTGGATCTTACACCGTGTATTGTGATGCATCACGTATTGGGCTTGCCACATTATTGATGCAGGATGATAGGGTGATTGCCTACGCGTCTTAGCAGTTGAAGGTTCATGAGAAGAATTACCTTGTTCATGATTTTGAGTTGGAAGCCATTGTTCACGCGCTGATGATTTGGAGGGCTGAGAGGCCATTAGCCATGGATGTTCAGGCTTTGGCCAACCTGTTTGTGAGATAAAATGTTTCGGAGCCCACCTGGGTTCTTGCTTGTGTTGTGGCACAGTCTTCATTGTTGGAGCGTATAAAGGCTCGCAAATTTGATGATTCCCACTTGTTGGTGTTGAAGGATACGGTGCAACGGGGTGGTGCCAAGGAGGTTGTGATTGGAGATGATGGTGTTATTTGGATTCAAGGTCGAATCTGTGTTCTAAATATTGATGGGTTGAGAGATTTGATCCTTGAGGAGGCGACAGTTTCCCGCTATTCTATTCACCCAGATGTCACGAAGATGTAATATGACTTGAAACAACGCTATTGGTGGTAAAGAATAAAGAAAGACATCGTTGCTTATGTATCTTCGTGTTTGAATTGTTGAAACAACGCTATTGGTGGTAAAGAATAAAGAAAGACAACGCTATTGGTGGTAAAGAATAAAGAAAGACATCGTTGCTTATGTATCTTCGTGTTTGAATTGTCAACAGGTAAGTATGAACATTAGAAATCGGGTGGATTGACTCAGAGATTGGAGATTACGGAGTGGAAGTGCGAGCGCATCACTATGGATTTCGTTGTAGGCTTGCCATGGACCTTGAAGAAATATGACACAGTCTGGGTTATTGTGGACCAGTTGACTAACTCCGTGTACTTCATTCCGGTGGCGACTTCCTATTCTTCACAACGATTGGCTCCGATTTACATTCAGGGGATTTTCCGCCTCCACGGTATGCCCATTTCCATCGTTTTTGATCGAGGCACGCAATTCACATCGCATTTTTGGAGAGCCGTGCAGCTGAGCTGGGTACGATGGTTGAGATGAGCACAACATTTCATCCTTAGACAGACGGACAGTCCTAGCGTACTATTCAGACCTTGTAGGACATGTTACGTGCTTGTGTTATGGATTTCAGAGGTTCATGGGACCAGTTTTTACCTCTTGTAGAGTTCGCCTGCAACAATAGTTACCAGTCGAGTATTCAGATAGCAGCGTATGAGGCTTTGTATGGGAGGCGATGTCGTTTGTCGATTCGTTGGTTCGAGCCCGGAGAGGCTAGGTTATTTTTGGGCACTTATTTGGTCTATGATGCTATGGAAAAGGTTAAGTCGATTCAGAAACGACTTCGTACAACTCTGTCCAGAAAGAAGAGTTAGGCGGACCAGAAGGTTCGAGATATATCTGATATGGTGGGTGTGAAGGTTCTTCTTCGAGTGTCGCCTATGAAGGGCGTGATGCGGTTTGGGAAGAAGAGAAAGTTGAAACCGAGGTTTATTGGGACATTTGAGATCTTAGAAAGAGTTAGAGAGGTTGTCTACAGGCTTGCATTGCCTCCTAGCCTATCATGAGTACATCCGGTATTTCATGTTTCCATGATTCGGAAGTACCATGAGGACAACTCGCATGTTTTGGACTTCAGCATGATTAGGCTTGATGGGAATTTGGCTATGTGGTGGAGCCAGTGGCCATTTTATTCCGGCAGGTTCGATAGTCGAGGTGTAAGAGTTTTCCTTTTGTGAAAGTGCAATGGAGAGGTCTGCCGATCGACGCAGCTATGTGGGATTCGGAGTCCCGATATGCGGAGTAGATACCCACACCTCTTTACCTGCACAGGTACTTTTCTATGTCCGTTCAAGGACGAACATTTCTTTTAGAGGTGGAGAACGTGACGAACCGATATATCATTTTGAGTACTAGCCCTTATTTCCATGTTCCGAGACATCTCTTAGTTTCATTTGATATTTTTTGGTTTGCGTGCCTAGTCCGTGTCTTTTTGCGAAAAGTTTATAGGTAAACACTTGAAGAAAATATGATTTTTGGCTTTAAACAATAACTTGAGTTGACTACGGTCAACATTTTGAGTAAGCGGCCCCGGATTGATGTTTTGACGATTCGCTTAGGTCCGTATCGTGATTTTGGACTTGGGCATATGCCCGAAATTGAATTTGGAGGTCCCTACATTGATTTGACTTGTTTTCCTGAAAGTTAGCAATTTCAATGTTTGGAAATTTCCTAGGTTGACCGTAGGTTTTGGGACTTGGTATAGGTCCGTTTTGCTATGTGAAACTTGTCTGCAAAATTTGGTGCAATTCGGAGTTAGTTTGATAGGATTCACATGCTTGGTTGTGATTTTAGAGGTTCTTGAGTTTTTTTTTTAAATTTCATGCGTTTTGATATTCGATTTTGTGGTTCCAAATGTTATTTTGGTTATTTGATCACGCGAGCGAGTTCCTATGATGTTATTACACTTGTGTGCATTTTTGGTTTGGAGCCCGAGGGGCTCAAGTGATTTTGGGATATGTTTCAGATCATTTTGAACTTGTGCAACAACTGTTTCTGGTGTCTGGAGTATTGTGCTTCGTGATCGTGAAACTTCTCTCGCGATCGTGAAGGGGAAATTTGGGGTTGGGGCTAGATTGTTCATCGTGAACGCGAGGGCTAGGTCGTGAATGCGAAGCGAAGGGGGGCTTACCCTTCATGAACACGACAAGCGTCTCGCGAACGGGATTCATTGGGGTGACCTGGGTGAGGGCAAGTGGTTACTCTTCGTGAACGCGAACGCAGGCAGGAAATTAAGCCTTCGCGAGCGTGAAGAGCAACTCGCGAACGCGAAGGCCAATTGGCCAGTGCATCGTGAACGCGAAGAACACCTGAAGCCCAAGTACCAAAAGAGCTGAAAGTCGGAGTTTTAACCATTTTTCACCATTTTTGACGTTAGAGCTCGGCTTAGAGGCAATTTTGAAGATATTTTTATCCCTACTTCATTGGTTAGTGAATTTTAACTTGTTTTGTTATATTTCCATATTCACCCATTGATTTAACCTTTAATCTAGGATTTTCATGGAAGATATTTATGATTTGAGTAGAAAATGGAGATTTTGTAAAATTGAGATTCAGACCTCAAATTAAGGTCGGATTTTACATAACTGGGCTCGGGGGTGAACGTCTAATAAAATTTTGGTTCGAATCTTAGGTTTTGACCAATCGGGCCCGGGATTGACTTTTGTTGACTTTTTTCATATTCATTATAGATTGAATCTTTTTCACTCGTGGGTAGTTTCTAAAGCTTATTTTTAATTATTCAAACTGTATTTTACTAGATTCAATCGGTTTGGAGGCTAATTCTAAAGGAAATGCCTTGGTTGAGTGTTGATTTGATTGCGGAAAAAGGTTTGTGTTGTATCTAAACTTGGCTTGAGGGAATTAGGACTTGTTAGATTATTTGCTATGTGAAATCTGTGGGAATTAGCGTATATGTGAGGTGACGAGTGTATATGTGCTGTCATGGGATTTAGCATGCAGAGTTGGGCTATTTCTTTTAATGTCTTCATTTATTCCATGTTATCTCTTGCATATGCTTTAATTGTTACATGTTCTTACCTGACATCTATGCTTTACTTGTTATTTGTTATTTAATTGTTACTTGCTTTGATTTATACATTTCTCACCCCATAACTATTTTTTTTCACGACCCAAAATGCTTCCTTGGGAGTCGTTATGGCACCTAGTCTCTAAGACTAGGTAAGCCTAACACATACTTAGTTATTAACAGATTTAAACTAATCAACCATTAAACATGAACCAGTAATTGCTATACATAGCCAACAACCATCAATTGATGTACAATATCTCAAAACCGGTAATACAAGTCATAAGCTTTATTGAGTTCATTAGAAAAGAATCTCTAAGTGCAAACTGTTCCGAAATAAAAATAAGTAGTGGTAAAGAAAGACAGCAGAAGGTGACTCTGAGGCCTACGATCGGGATGGCAGGTATACCTTGAAGTCTCACATCAACTCACTATCCGCTATCTAACAACTGGCACGCTCCGAGGTCCCTAGATCTATACAAAATTATGCAGCAAGCGTAGCATGAGTACACCAGAACGGTACCCAGTAAGTATGTAGCCTAACCTCGGTAGAGTAGTGACGAGGTCAGCTCAAGACACCTACTAGACATAGAAACCTATTCAAGGTATTGGTATAATCTAACAATGGAAAATAAAAGGCAATTAAAGGACAATAAAGCAATTTATCAATACAAGGCTAATGTTGGTAATTAAGAAACAAATGACAGTATGAGAGTACATGTGATAAAGACAACAGGTAACCCAGTACAATCAAAATACGAATGGAAGGAAATAAGAAAAAAACGAGAACAACAACCATTCAACTCATCAAGCTTTTCAACATAAAATGCACAACAAGAATCATAGCAAAGTACCACGCCGCACATTCACATTTCACAAGTCCCCACTCTAAGATGCCTACGTACCTCGGTGGAGAGGATCAAGTCATACTGTAGTTCAGAATAGGTGAGCTTTTTTTATGTCCTAGCTTTTGTCTAGGCCGTCTCTTTCGAGCTTTCCAACCTAGAGGACTTTTATTTTTGAACTATACAGAGTTTATACTCTTGCGATCTAGGAGTAACATGTAGTTTATGCTCTTGATTTAAGGAGCGTAGCAACTTGAAGTTTAAGCTTGTATTTTGAGGAGCTTTGCAACTTGATGATTTTGCTCAAATTTGAAGAGCTTCATGAAATGCAGTTTAGGCCCGCGCGTCCAAGAGCGTGGAAACTTCAAGGATAATACTTCAAAAAAAAAATTTCATTGATAGGGCCGACTCTCATGCCATCTGTATCAACCAGCTTGTTAGCCCCACTTGAATAAGCCTCTTGCACAACATAAGGCCCATCCCATATTGATGTGAACTTCCCTCCAGTTTTATGGGAAGTGATAATGGGTCTTCGTATGGAAAGGACATGATCTCCTACTTGAAAGAATCTCGAGCGAACACTTTTATTGAATGTGTGAGACAATCGAGCTTGATAATATTCAAGACTCCGTTAAGCTTCCAACCTCTTTTTATCAAGAGCCTCCAACTCTGCCAGTCGAAGTCGAGCATTTTCTTCATCAGTAATCCCTTTTTGATAAGCTAATCACAATGAAGATATTTGATGCTCGAGTGGCAAAACGGCTTTAACTCCATAGACGAGTGAATAAGGGGTTGCTCGTGTTAGTGTGCGATGAGTTATCCCACAGAGCTTCTTCCATACGATCATGCCTATCTCGTTTTGATTTGAGACGACTTTCTTTAACAAGTTGCATAGAGTCTTATTGAATGGCTCAGCTAGACCATTAGTGGCGGCATTGTACATAGAAGAGTTATGTTGCTTGAAGCCAAAGAGATCATAAATCTTGTTCATCAACTTGTTGTCGAATGTCTTTCCATTGTCCATTATTATGTAACGAGGGATGCCAAAATAATAGATGATATTTACTCGGTTAAAGTTTTCAACATTCTCCTTCTTTAATTCCTTGAGAGCAACGACTTTCACCCATTTTGAGAAGTAATCTATTGTAGCCAAGATATACAAATATCCTCTAGAAGATTTTGGTAGCTGTCTGACGAAATCCAATCCCAAAGCGTTGAATGGACATGATGCAACAGTCGGATGTAGCACTTCAGGAAGGCTGATGAATAAAATTTGCGTGGAACTGGCATGCTTTTCATCTTCGAGCATAGTTGTGACGACACAATAGGTCGTTTTGAGTACTAGCCTTAATTTTCATAATCCGAGACTTCCCTCAGCTTCATTTGATGTTTCTTGGTTTGCATTCATGGTCTGTGTCGCTTTTCGAAAAGATTTTAGGTGAGATTTTTAACAAAATAAAAATTGACTAAAAATGAGGCTAAAGTTGACCACGATCAATATTTTGGGTAAACGACCCCGGATCAGTCTTTTGACGATTCTAGTAGGTCTGTATTGTGATTTTGGACTTGAGCATGTGCCCGAAATTGAATTTGGAGATCCCTATGTTGATTTGACTTGTTTTGCCTAAAGTTGGCAATTTCAAAGTTTTACTGAAGTTTACTTTAGGTCTATAGGGTTTGGATTTTGTTTTTGCGACTTGGAATAGGTCAATTTTGTTATTTGAAACTTGTCTGCAAAATTTGGTGCAATTCGGAGTTGGTTTGATAGGATTCAGATGCGTAGTTGTGATTCTAGAGGTTCTTGAGTGTTCTTTTAAATTTCATGCATTTTGATGTTCGATATGTGGATTTTGGTGCTTTGTTTGCGCGAGCAAGTTTATATGATGTTATTACACTTATGTGCATGTTTGGTTTGGAGTCCAAGGAGCTCTAGTGAGTTTGAGACGTGTTTTGGATGAGTTTGGGTTCGTTAAAGACTGCTGGTGCGCTTCAGTTCTAGTGCTGGTCTACAGGTATCGCATATGTGATGACCTATTTGTAAAATCGAACTCCGGTTTTACGAAGTTGAGCTTGCAATTGCGATGAGGCACTGGACAGGATAGTCTTTTCATTTGCAAAGAAATGTTTGCAATTGTGGACATCCTAGATTTCTCTTTTGCGATGGCTTGGTCAAATTTGTGACTGAGCATCGGGCTTAGGTAGGTTCACAAATGCGATATTTTGTCGCAATTGATACTTATGTAGGCCGGGGCCACAGTTCACATTTGCAACCTGTGATTCACAATTGCGACATTCGCAGCTGGGTAAAAGAGGGAAAAATCAGGACTTAGCTCATTTTACATCATTAGTTTCATCTTCCCAAAATCATTGCTAAGCAACTTTAATCCACTTTCTTTAAATTACCCACTACTTTTCATGTGTTTTTAACATCAAATCTACGATTTCCATGGAAGAAATTAGGGATTTGAGTAGAAAATGGAGATTTAGTAAAATTTAGATTTAGACCTCAAATTGAGGTCGAATTTTATATAATTGGGCTCAAGGGTGAATGTCTAATCAGATTTTGGTTTGAATCTCGGGTTTTGACCAAGTGGTCCTGGGGTTGACTTTTGTTGACTTTTTTCATATTCATTATAGATTGAATCTTTTTCACTCGTGGGTAGTTTCTAAAGATTATTTTGAATTATTTGAACTATATTTGACTAGATTTGATTGGTTTGGAGGCTCATTCTAGAGGAAACGCATGGTTGACATTGATTTGGTTGCAGAATGAGGTAAGTATCATGATTAATTTTGACTTGAGGGATTTTGCTACGTGAATTATGGGTGGTAACGACGTATATGTAAGGTGACGGGTATATATGTGTTGTCATTGGGTTAAAGCATGTGGGTGGAAATTGTTTTATATTATTATGTTGTTTCATTGACTATGCTTTCCATGCCTTAGTTAGATTATTACTTCTTTAATTATTTGCCTTCATATTTATTGTTTATTTTGAAGTTGTTGGGATTTGGAAAGTTGAGTTTGCTTATCATAACACTATGATTGAAGTGAAATTTGCTTCCCATCATGCATTGCTATTTGGAGTAGTGTTGTTGCATGGTGAGGAACCGTGAAAATTACGAAGGATGTTGTCGTGCCTTATGTGCATATTATTATCATTGATCGAGAGATTGTGAGGATTAAAGTACGAAGGTGATTCCATGCCATTTCTTATATCTCATCATTATAATATCGTGAATATGACAGTAAACGCACGAAGGGTGATGCCGTGCTGTTGTTGATTTCACTGTTTTATTTGATTTCTGAATTGGTGATTAATTTGGGTGCATTGTTGTTTACTTTGAAAAAAGGCTACATGGAAATTTTGTACTTGCCGTTCTTATCGTGCTTCCCTTTCCACGTGTTCCCTCCCAGTTATTATTTTAAATTCCATACTTGTTATTTTTGCTGCTTTATGTACATATCTGCATAGGATTTTAGTTGGTGTCTTGTCATAGCCCATCACTACCTCGTCGGGGCTAGGCTCGACACTTGCGGAGTACATTTGGTCGATTGTGCTCATGCTACACTTCTACACTTCTTATGCAGATACTGGTGTTGGTCCCAGTGGTGTCTAGTGGTGCTTCTGCTCAGATCATATCTACAGCAGAGACTTGAGGTAGAGCTTCTGGCGTTCGCAGTCCCTGAAGTCCCCGTCTATTTCTATCTTTACTGTTTATTTTATTTCGAACAATTGTATTTTGTTCAAACCATATTTGTAGACTTCTATTTACTCATGTACTGGGTACTCCAGATTTATGGAATTAGACTAGATCGTTTTGTATTATGGGTTCATCTTAAGTATTACAACTTTACTATTCATTAATAGCTGTTATCACTCTGTTTCAAATTATTAAAATACTTAATTGGCTATCTAATGTTGGCTTGCCTAGCAAGTAGATGTTAGGCGCCGTCATGGCCCCGAAGTTGGGAGTCCGGGTTGTGACACGTTGGTATCAGAGCATTAGGTTGCTTAGGTCCCACTAGTCATGAGTAAGCTTAGTAGGGTCTGGAGGATTGATACGGACGTCTGTACTTATATTCTAGAGGCTATAGAGGTTTAGGAAAATTTCACTCTTTACTCTCTCTATCGTGCAATTTTATTCTATCATTGAAGTTTGAATCATTCCATTCTTGTTCTCTTGCAGATGGTGAGGACACACACAACATCCATGGTGGGTCAAGAGCCAGAACCCCAGGTTGCTGCTGCTACCAGAGGTAGAGGCTGGGCCCGAGGTTGAGCTGGAAGCAAAGGCAGAGCTCAGCCTAGGACATGTGCAACAACACCTATTCCGGAGCCTTATATCGAGTAGGAGGAGGAGGTTCCAGTTCCAACTATTCCTGTTGGACCAGCTCAGGTCTCGGAGGGGTTTATTGCTACCCCGATACTTTAGGGCGCTCTAGTCTGCTTAATGAGCCTTATGGAGAGCGTGGCCCAGACCAGTGCATTTCTAGTGGCACCAGCTATCTCTCAGGATGTTTGGAGGAGACCAGACTCCCACTACTCACACGCCAGAGTAGATGGCTCACAGATATCAGATTTCGGGAGTTCCACCAGTTGGAGTGGCTCAACCTATTATTACTACATAGACCGAGGAGAGGCTCGCAATGTCTTATGAGGGGTTGATAAGATTGGACAAATTCACAAATTTATTTCCTATTCGCTTTGGTGGCACACCTTTTGAGGATCCACATGATTTCATTGACCGTTGCCACGAGGTTTTGCCCAACATGGGTATAGTGGAGTCCAATGGAGTTGACTTTGTGGGTATTGCAGATGCATGGCTCCGCCAAGAGGTGGTCGTAGGACTATGATCAAGCCAGACTCGCAGGATCGCCTCCACTCATTTGGGATCAGTTCTCACAACTATTTTTGGAGAAGTTTATTCCTTTTACTCTGAGAGAGTAGTACCGCATACAGTTTGAGCGCCTTCAGCAAGATAGTATGACTGTTACCCAGTATGAGACCAGGTTCGTGGATTTAGCTCGCCATGTAGTTGTCTTGCTTCCTACTGAGAGAGAGAGGGTGAGGAGAGTCATTGATGGTCTTACTTTTGGTATCAGGCTACAGATGACCAAGGAGACTGGGGATGATATTTCTTTCTAGCGGGCACTAGAGATTGGTAGACATATTGAGATGATTCGTGGTCAGGGTAGAGAGGCGGTATCTGAGAAGAGGCCTCGTCATTTTGGTGGTTTTAGTGGTGCCTCGTCTGGAGGCAGGGGTTTATTTGGTAGAGGTCATACTCCTAGGCCTATTTAGTCAGTGCTTTAGGCATCCCACAGTGCTTCGGGTAGTCGTGGTTCTTATGGGTCTCATCCTGAGCAGCTAGCCTATAACGCACCTTCAGCTCCAGTCAATGCTCCTCCGCTCCAAAGTCATCAGGGTGGTTATTCTGATCACCAGGGTCAGTTCCAAGGTCAGCAGTCATAGCAGTCAAGGACTTGTTATACTTGTCGAGATCTGAGGCATGTGACGAGGTTTTGCCCTAGGTCATAGTGCAACATGCCACAACAGAGTTCTCGTGCCATGTTTCCAGCACTTATTGCTCCACTGCCCGCTCAGCCATCTAGAGGCGGGGGTCAGGTTGCTAGAATTGAATAATAGGCCATTATAGGTGGAGGTCATCAGGGAGAGGCTGTCCGAGAGGCGGAGTTCATAGTGGTGGGGCTCTGCCCTATTTTTATGCATTCCCAGCTAGACTTGGGCAGAGTCATCTGATGTCGTCATCACATGTATTGTTCTAGTTTGCCATTGAGATGCCTCAATTTTATTTGATCCGGGCTCCACTTATTCATATGTGTCATCCTATTTTGCTTCATAAATTCTTTGAGTGCTCATATTTATGTGTTTGCGCCTGTGGGAGATTCTATTATGGTAGATTGTGTTTATCGCCCGTGTGTGGTTTCTATCGGGGGATATGAGACTAGGGTAGACTTTTTACTCTTGATATGGTGGATTTTGACATGATCTTAGGCATGGATTAGTTGTCACCCTATTACACTATTTTGGACTGTCACGCCAAGACTGTAATGTTATCCATGTCGGGGTTGCCTCGATTAGAGTTGAGAGGGACTCTTGGCGATTCTACTAGCATGGTTATTTTTTATGTTAAGCTCGGTGTATGGTCGAGAAGGGATGTCTATCTTATTTGGCCTATATTAGTGATCCTATTGCGGAGGTTCCTTCCATGGATTCAATACCAGTTGTGCACGAGTTCCTAGAGGTGTTTCCAACAGATTTGCTGGGGATGCAACCCGAGAGAGATATCGACTTCTGCATTGATCTGGTTTCGGGCATTCAGCCCATTTTTACCGTCGTATGGCCCCAGTTGAGTTGAAGGAATTAAAAGAGCATTTGCAGGAATTTCTTGTCATGGAATTCATTAGACCTAATGTCTCGACTTGGGGTGCGCCAGTGTTGTTTGTGAAGAAGAAGGATGGGACGATAGGGATGTGTATAGACTATCGGCAGTTGAACAAAGTCACTATTAAGAACAAGTATCTGTTGCGAGGATTGATGACTTATTTGACCAGCTTCAGGGTGCCAAGGTGTTTTCGAAAATTGACTTGAGATAGCTACCATCAATTGAAGATAGGCATCAGATGTCCCTGAGATAGCTTTTCGGACTTGGTATGGTCACTACGAGTTATTAGTGATGTCATTTCGCTTGACAAATGCCCCCACAATATTTATAGATTTGATGAACCGGGTATTCAAGCTCTATTTAGATTCTTTTGTGATTGTCTTCATTAATGACATCTTGGTTTGCTCTCGCAGTCGAGAGGAGCATGAGCAGTATCTGCGGATTGTACGTCAGGCTCTTAGGGATTGTCAGTTATATACCAAGTTTTCAAAGTATGAGTTCTGATTGGACCATGTTTCCTTTTTGGGCTACGTTGTATCCTCCGAGGACATTAAAGTGGATCCTAAGAACATTAAGGTAGTTTTGAAGTGGCCTAGACGTACTTCGACTATAGATATTCAGAGCTTCTTAGGTTTGGCGGGTTATTATCGCCGGTTCGTGGAGGGGTTTTCATCTATCTTAGCCCCATTGACCAAGTTGACCCAAAAGGGTACTATTTTCAGATGGTCCGACGAGTGTGAGTTGAGATTTCAAAAGCTCAAGACTGCATTGACTACAACCTAGTGTTTGTGTTGCCTACAGGTTTGGGATCTTTCATCGTATATTGTGATGCATCGCATATTAGGCTTGGCGTGGTATTGATGTAGAATGGTAGGGTGATTGCCTATGCGTCTCAGGAGTTGAAGGTTCATGAGAAGAATTACCTTGTTTATGACTTAGATTTGGTAGCCACCGTACACGTGCTAAAGATTTGGAGACACTATCTGTATGGCGTTCATTTTGAGGTCTACTCCGAACATGAGAGTCTCCAACACCCGTTCAATCAGAAAGACCTTAATTTGCGGTAGCGAAGATGGCTAGAGTTGTTGAAATACTATGATATCACCATATTATATCATCCAAGAAAGGTTAATGTAGTGGCCGATTCATGGAGTAGGAAGGCACAGAGCATGGGCGGTTTGACATATTTACCGGTAGCAGAGAGGCCACAAGCCATGGTTCTTCAGGCTTTGCAATTAGTTTGTGAGATTGGATGTTTCAGAGCGCAGCGTGTTCTTGCTTGTGTTGTGGCACAGCCATCGTTGTTGGATCGTATCAAGGCTCTCAAGTTTGATGATCCTCAGTTGATGGTGCTAAGGGGGTTGTGATTGGTGATGACGGTGTTATGCGGCTTCAAGCCCGTATTTGTGTTCCAAATGTTGATGGGTTGAGAGATTTGATCCTTGAGGAGGCTCATAGTTCGTGCTATTCTATTCACCCAAGTGTCACGAAGATGTACCGTTACTTGAAACAGCTCTATTGGTGGTGAAGAATGAAGAAAGACGTCATTGCTTATGTATCTTGGTGTTTGAACTGTCAACAAGTGAAGTATGAATATCAGAAACAGGGTGAATTGACTCAGATATTAGAGATATCGAGGTGGAAGTGGGATCACATCACTATGGATTTCGTGGTAGGCTTGCCACGAACCCTGAGGAAGTATGATGCAGTCTAGGTTATTATGGACCGGTTGACTAAGTCCGCACACTTCATTCCAGTGGCGACTTTCTACTCTTCAGAGAGGTTGGCACATATTTACATACAGGAGATTATCTGCCTGCACGACGTGCCCATTTCCATCATTTTTCATCGAGGCATGCAGTTCACCTATCATTTATGGAAAGCCATGTAGCGTGAGTTGGGAACGCGGGTTGAGCTGAGCATAATGTTTCATCCTCAGACGGACGGAAAATCCGAGCGCACCATTAATATCTTGGAGGATATGTTCCGCGCCTGTGTTATGGATTTTGGAGGTTCATGGGACCAGTTCTTACCTCTAGCAGAGTTCGCCTACAACAATAATTACTATTCGAGTATTCAGATGGGGCCGTATGAGGTGTTATATGGGAGGCGATATCGTTCACCGATTGGCTGGCTAGAGCCCGAAGAGGCTAGCTTGTTGGGCACTGATTTGGTCCGTGATGCTATGGAAAAAGATTTAGGTGATTCAGGAACGACTTCGTACAGTTCAGTCCAAGCAGAATATTTTTATGGACCGAAAGGTTCGAGATGTAGCTTATATGGTGGGAGAGAAGGTTCTTCTCCGTGTGTTGCCTATGAAGGGCGTGATGCTGTTTGGAAAGAAGGGTAAGTTGAGCCCGAGGTTTATTGGGCCATTTGAGATCTTAAAGAGAGTTGGGGAAGTTGCATACATGCTTGCATTGCCTCCTAGCCTATCAGGAGTACATCTGATATTTCATGTTTCCATGCTTCGGAAGTACCAAGAGGACAACTAGCATGTTCTAGACTTTAGCACGGTTCAACTTGATGAAAATTTGGCCTATTCGGAGGATCCGATGGATATACTAGCCCGACAGGTTCGAAAGTTGAGATCTAAGAGTTTTTCTTCTGTGAAAGTGCAATGGAGGGGTCAGCCGATCAAGGAAGCTACGTGGGAGTCTGAGTCCAATATGAGGAGTAGATACGCCCACCTTTTCACCAGTCTAGGTACTTTTTCTATGTTCGTTCGAGGACGATTATTTCTTTTAGAGGTGGAGAATGTGATGTACTGATAGGTTGTTTTGAGTACTAGCCCTTATTTTCATGATCCGAGATCTCCCATAGCTTTATTTGATCTTTCTTGGTTTGCGTGCATGGTCCTATCACTTTTTGAAAAGCTTTTATGTGAAATTTTGAAGAAAATGAAAATATTGACTAAAAATAAGGCTGAAGTTGACCATGGTAAACATTTTTGGTAAACAAACCAGATCGATGTTTTGATGATTCCAGTAGGTCCGTACTGTGATTTTGGACTTGGCGTATTCCCGAAATTGAATTCGGAGGTCTCTAGGTTGATTTGACTTGTTTTGCCAAAAGTTGGTAATTTGATGTTTGGAAATTTCTTAGGTTTGATCGTAGGTTGACTTTATGGCTATCGGGTCCGGATTTTGATTTTGGGACTTGGAATAGGTCTTTTTTGTTATTTGAAACTTGTCTGCAAAATTTGGTGCAATTCGGAGTTGGTTTGAAAGGATTCAGACACTTAGTTGTGATTCTAGAGGTTCTTGAGTGTTCTTTTGAATTTCATGCGTTTTGATATTTGATTCGTGGTTCTAAATGTTATTTTGGTGCTTTGATTACGCGAACGAGTTTATATAATGTTATTTAGCTTGTGTGCATGTTTGGTTTGGAGCCCGACGGACTCGGGTGAGTTTCGGACGCGTTTCGAATGAGTTTGGGTTGGTTGAAGACTACAGGTGCGCTTCAGTTCTAGTGCTGGGCTGTAGAACTTGCATTTGCGATGACCTGTTCGCAAATGCGAACTCTGCTTCTGCGAAGTTGAGCTCGCAGTTGGAATAGGGGACTGGGTAGGGTAGTCTTCGCATTTCCAAAGAAATTTTCGCAATTGCGGAGATCCCAGATTCGCTTTTGCGATGGCTTGGTTGCATTTGAGACTGAGCATGGGCTTAGGCTGGTTCGTAAATGTAAACCTTTGATCGCATTTGCAGTTGGATGGGACATTGCAAATGCGATGTTTTTGTTGCAATTACGACTTATGCATGCCGGGCCACAACTCGCATTTGGGACTTGTGTTTCGCAATTGCGACATCTGCAGCTGGGTAAATGAGGGGAGAATCGGGACTTAGCTCATTTTACACCATTTCTCAACCCTAAACACTCTAGAGGCGATTTTTCAAGAGTTTATTCTTCCTATAATCATTGGTAAGTAAATTTAATCCACTTCCTTTTACCCACTACTTTTCATTTGTTTTTAACATCAAATCTAGGATTTCCATGGTGAAAATTAGGGATTTGGGTAGAAAATGAGGATTTTGTAAAATTGAGATTTAAGCCTCAAATTGAGGTCGGAATCGAAACAAATCACATAACCGGGCTTGGGGGTGAATGGGTAATCGGATTTTAGTTCGAATCTCGAGTTTTGGCCAAGCGTGCCCGGGGTGGAATTTTTTTTTTCCAAATTCAATTAAGATTGAATCTTTTTCACTCGTGGGTAGTTTCTAAAGCTTATTTTGAATTATTTGAACTATATTTGACTAGATTTGATTGGTTTGGAGGCTCATTCTAGAGGAAAAGCCATAGTTGACATTGATTTCGTTGCAGTGTGAGGTAAGTATCGTGGTTAACTTTGACTTGAGGGATATTAAGACTTGTTGGTCTATTTGCTACGTGAATTATGGGTGGGAACGATGTATATGTATGGTGATAGGTATATATGTGTTGTCGTTGGGTTAAAACATGCGGGTGGAAATTGTTTTATATTATTATGTTGTTTCATTGACTATGCTTTTCATGCCTTAGTTAGATTATTACGTCTTTAATTATTCGCCTTCATATTTATTGTTTATTTTGAAGTTGTTGGGATTTTGAAAGTTGAGTTTGCTTATCATAACACTATGATTGAAGTGAAATTTGCTTCCCATCATGCATTGCTATTTGGAGTAGTGTTGCATGGCGAGGAAGCGTGAAAAATACGAAGGATGTTGTCGTGCCTTATGTGCATACTATTATCATTGATTGAGAGATTGTGAGGATTAAAGAACGAAGGTGATGCCATGCCATTTCATATATCATATCATTTTTATATGGTGAGTATGAGAGTAAAGGCACGAAGGGTGATGCCGTGACATTTGATTTATGATATTACATGGTGAGGATGAGAGTAAAAGCACGAAGGGTGATGTCGCGCCATTATTGATTCCACTACTTTATTTGATTTCTGAATTTGTGATTTAATTGGGTGCATTGTTGTTTACTTGGAAAAATGGCTACGTGACAATTTTGTACTTGTCGTTCTTATCGTACTCCCCTTTCTACATGTTCCTTCCCAGTTATTGTTTTAAATGACCTATTTGTTATTTTTGCTGCTTTACGTATATATCTGCACAAAATTTTAGTAGGTGTCTTGCCATAGCCTCGTCACTACTTCGTCGGGGTTAGGCTCAACACTTACGGAGTATATTGGGTTGGTTGTACTCATGCTATACTTCTGCACTTTTTTGCTGTTACTAGTGTTGGTCCCCAGCACTATCTAGTGGTGCTTCTGCTTGGATCATATCTACAGCAGAAACTTGAGGTAGAGATGATGGCGTTCACTGTCCCTGAAGTCCCCATCTATTTTTATCTTTACTGTTTATTTCATTTCGAACAGTTGTATTTCGATCAAACCATACTTGTAAACTTCTAGTTACTCATTTACTGATGACTCCAGATTCCTGGGATTAGACTAGACCGTGTTATATTATGGGTTTATCTTATGTACTACAAATTTACAATTTATTTATAACTGTTATCACTCTGTTTTAAATTGTTAAACTGGTTAATTGGAAATCTAATTTTGGCTTGCCTAGCAAGTAGAAGTTAGGCGCCATCACGGCCCCGAGGCTAGGAATCTAGGTCGTGACAATAGTCCAAGCAATCTTTTACCATAGTTGGCCAATAGTATCCTATCCTTTTTATATGGAAGTAGAGCTTTAGTTTAGATTGATGTGATCCACATACCCAAGAATGTGCTTCTTGCAAAGCTTGGAGTGCTTCATCTTCCCCTAGACATCACAAGATTACTTGCTCGAATGATCTTCTGTGTAGAGTATCCATGTAGTAAAGGGAACGCGATGCGCGGCGATGAATTTCAGTCCTTCTTCTTAGATGTTTTGGAAGTATCCATAGCTCAAGTAGTCGATAATGGGTTGTCTCCATTCTTCCTTCTCTGCTTCAGAAATAGCGACAACATGCTCCAATTCATTTTTTTCACTTTCACCCTTGTTTGGCGGCGGTACTACCCATATTTGGCTGATAGTAACTTGCCCTTGATTAGGCATAGTTAACAATGAAGCTAGAGTAGCTAAAGCATCAGAACTCTTGTTTACTTTCCTAGGCACATGTTGAATAGTCATGTCACTATACCATCCCATCAATTTTTAGCATAATCATGATGTGGGCATAGTTCAAGTTTCTTGACCTCGTAACTACCTAAAACGTGATTGATCACTAACTAGGAGTCACCAAAGACTTGTAATTGCAATTGCTTCATATCGACATTCATTTCAAGCCCAAGTGTTAATGCTTGATACTTAACAACATTATTGGAGCAGAGTTGTATCAACATAAAGGAATAGGGCAGAACCTCCCCTTGAGAAGTGACAAATCCTACGCGCAGCTCCTCCGCAATGCATAGCACTATCAAAGTATATCTTCCTTTGGAGGTTGTACTTCAACAACCATTGTGTCTTCGTCAGGTAGGTCATCAGTCAGTTCCCAATGATCGGGTATTGGGTGATATCCAAAGAAGTCTGCCAATGCTTGTCCTTTTATAGCATTTTGAGGAATGTAAACATTCTCGAATTGTTGAAATTGGAGGTACCACCTTGCTAGTCGATTACTAAGGTTTGGTTTTGAAATTACAAACTTGATGGGACGATCTTGAAAGTAGTGCTTCAACCTTTAAATTGAGAAGACTAGCACCAAGCACAACTCCTCATATAATTTAGCTTATTTGGTGTCATCATTCTGCTCAAGTAGTAAAAGGAGTTTTCTTTCCCCTGACTCGTTTCTTGGGCCAACATTGCTCCAACTGACATTTCTTGTGCCACAATGTATAGTATCAACGGCTTTCCATGTATAGGGGCTGCTAAAACAAAAGGCTTCATCATGAATGATTTAATGCTCTCAAAGGCATTACTAGACGATCGATCCCACTTGAAAGGGACGCCCTTCTTCATAAGGTAACTGAATGGTTGGCATCTCCTAGCTAGATCTGAGATGAATCTCCTAAGATAGGCTAACTTTTCAATTCATGAATATCCCGAGGCTCACATTTCAACAATCAAGCCAAAAGGCATTACTTTGTAGCTGTAAATGCCTTTTGGGGTGTGGAATGCGGTAAGCTCTTCATGTTTTGGAGACATGCAAATTTGGTTATATCGAAATGAACTGCCCATAAAAGACATTGCCTCATAATAAATAGTAGCATCAATCGTTAGCTCAAGAATAGGAAGCGAGTGTTCATCTTTGGGACACACATTGTTGAGATCCCTGAAGTCAATGACACTCAAATCTAGCCATTCTTCTTCCTTACAGGGACAATACTTGAAACCCATGTTGAGTATTTAACTTCAGGAATAAATCCAGCTTCGATGAGTTTGTTAACTTCAATTTCAATGAAGGGAACCAAGTCCGGCCTAAAGCACCGTTGAGCTTACTTAATAGGACGGGCACCATTCTTGACTGCAAGGTGATGGATTGCTACTTTGGGTTCCAAGCCTAGAATCTCTTTATATATCCAAGCAAAGACATCCCTATACTTCTTGAATAACTCAATATAAATGCTTTCTTTATCACTGCTAGTAAAGATCTTAGATAAGTGGACCTCGGTTCTTC
The DNA here is from genome assembly GCA_002018475.1 of Nicotiana obtusifolia. NCBI lineage: Eukaryota > Viridiplantae > Streptophyta > Magnoliopsida > Solanales > Solanaceae > Nicotiana > Nicotiana obtusifolia. The sequence continues at coordinate 99,027 of MCJB01026705.1, read as the reverse complement.
ATAAGTGCCAAGGTCAACTTCTTTTTCAGGCATTAATTGTTGTCTTCAACCCTTCTTCAAGTTCAGGCGGAACATCTTTTGCATTCATATTCTTAAGGATCCCCATCATTGAAGGATATGTGGTAACACCAAGAAATATCCTCCAATTTCCCGTCAGCCTCCGTTAGAGATGAAATATATTGCTCGCCTTCTATAGTGACGTGATATGAAGAGCCCACGCTTTCTTCGACTTCATCATGTTTCTTGGTGTAGACCATAGTGTATGACTTTACTTTTAGTACCTCATCACACGAAATCATGAGTTTTGTTTTTTTGCCTCATTCTAGAATGAATCAGACTTTGGAAATCCTTAGAGATCTTCTAGATTCTAGGCAAAACAGGTGTTCTTGTTTTGAGAATTTCTCTGGAATTTGTTCCCCTTCTTTAATGGACTTAATCTCTCAAATACAGAAGTCCTCACAGTTTATTTTCCAAGTCGATCAAAGATAGAAGTCTTGTTAGAAGTGGCAGGTTCATCTTTTATAGTGATATAATTGTTGCTTGCCTTTCATATAGAGATGCGAACTGGTGATGGTTGATTGTAAACTAGACCTTAACATGGTTTCCTTGTAGTAGCTTTTGATGGTACCTTCCCTAATTTACGGCTCATTGGGATTATTTCCCCCTTTTGCAAAGAGCATGTAAGCATTAGGGTCAAAACCTTCATTTGTACGCTTTGTAGGAAGTGCCACATTCTGCGAATGATTTTGGGCCACAAACCGTCCAAGTAGCTTTGAGGCAGCTTTACTGCCTCAATTTGTTTGATCGGAAGAGTTAACCCCCTTAACATTTAGTTTGGAGATTGGATGACTCGCCCTCCTTTATCTTCTTTTAAGGACATAGCGGAGCACGGGAGTTATTTTGTTTCTATAAGGCACAATGTTCCCTCTATGAGATTTATTTGAGCTAGGGTGTACCTCCTCAACAACGGTCTTCACTTCACCAGTAGTCTTCTCAGTTCTTTTAGTTGTGGACTCATCATTCTTGCTCTTCATCACATAATCTTTTAGCTCTTTCACAACGTGGTTGCTCAAGTAGAAATTTGCATCAACAAAATGCGACTCAGCCTCAGTGAATGGCTTGTCATCAACAACTATCCTCTTCTCAATCCATCCTTGTATTACTTCAAACATTCATGGTAGGTAGATTGAACCACTTTATTCTCATTTATCTAATACCTTCCAAGATGAAGTCTTTTCATCGATCACATGCAACCATGCATTTGACTGCATATCTTTGATGGTGATCTCCAGTTTGATTGCACCTATGGCTCTTTGCCTCCTTGTTTGAATCCTTAAATCATCAAGTGGCTTGAATCATGCATGGGGTTCCAAGTCCTTTTATGGTATGAATTGGTAAGATGTTCACTGAGGATCCTCCATCAATCAAAATTCGATTCACCCTTTCATCACGCATATAGCCAACCATGTACAAAGGACGATTATGAGGAGTGTTTCCCAGCAAAAGGTCGTCAACGTTGAACGTGACCTTTTCTTAGCAAGCATTAACTTCTTGAGGAATGGATTTAGTGAGCTTTTCTAGCTCTGAATATGGTGCCAATGATATATCTTCACTCTTTTCCTTGTTGATTGTTCTATTGACTCTTTTCGTGGACTTCTTTTGTGGCGTCTATGGTGAGTCACCAAGATCTAACCTTCATCATTCAGCTGAGAAACTTTGAATTTGTTATTCTCCAGTAATTCTTTATCTTAAATTTCTTCAAGACTGCATAACTCATATGGATATAATTAGCAAAAGGTGATAGAGACTTGGTTCGCACTTGCCTTCTCATCTTCAAGTACGATCTTCTTTTCACGAGCTAGGTCTATAACTTTATCCTTGAACACAAAGAACTTCTCAAGAGGGTAACTCACAAGTTGATAATATTTGCAGTAATTTGGATCATTAATTTTCCGCTCTTTATTTGGTCGCTTCATCTCTGAAAGTTCGATTAACTTTAACTCAAGGAGTTCTTCAAAAATTGCAGGGACATGAGAATCTAGAAATAGGTACTCCTTTTCTTGCATTTCATTTAGAGTCAACTTTCCACTTGACTTATCTTGAAAATAAGTGGATTTCATACTCTGCTTCTTGCTCACCTTTGTTGTGAATTTCACAAGTGATGTGTTGACATTCATAACTTTTTTGCTTTCAGACTTGGGAATGAACTTGCTCCATATTTTAATATCTTGCTTGTCATTCGCTTTGCGAGGCTCGTAGGTGGGCAAACTTTCATTTCCAGCAGACTCCATGCTTAATTCCATGTCATGGGCACAAGTAGCAAGTTCTTCGAATGTCCTAGGCTTGACGCTTTGCAAGATATAACAAAGTCCCCAATGCATGCCTTGGATGCACATCTCTCTTCCAGAACCATCGCTAATCCTATGTTTATAGTTGAGGCTTGAATTCCTCCATCGATTGATAAATTCGATACTGGTTCATCCTTCCATTGACGAGTATTTGTAAGTTCTACCATACTCATAGTACGTCTCATGCTATAAAAGCGATTAATGAAATCTTGATTTAGTTGATCTCAAATATCAGTAGATCCATCCTTGAGGTCTATATACTAATCAAAAGTATTTCCTTTCGGCGAGTGGACAAACTACTTGACGAGGTAATCTTCATAAGTCCCATCATCGTTACATGTCTCAACGAAGTGTGTCACGTGATTCTTTGGATTGCCTTTGCCATCAAACTGTTGAAATTTTGGAGATTGATAGCCAACAGACATTTTCAACATATCAATCCTTGTAGTATATGACTTTGCGCATGTAAAGGAGGACTTCGAAGCAACTTCATACTTATTTTTTATAGTCCCTTCAATAAAATTCTTTAGTTTATCCATTGGAATTATCCCCTCAAATGAGACAGGGATAACGTTAGCAGATGCTACTTGTCTTGGGGGAGGATCACTACCTAGAACTTTTGGGAGCTGGCCAGGTGCATGGCTAGATTCTTCTTCCATCAACATTCCCACCATATCTGTAACTTACCAATTCTAGCATCTTGATTTTGTATTCATCTTGATCCTGAATTTGAATTCGATCTATCGCCACGAATGTCGTGATTATATCAACGAACAATTATTATGTTAAGATCAAGTAATCTTGATCTTGAATTTCGTTCTTGATCTCTTTGAGTTGAACTTTAGTGCTTAAAACTTGAAGCTTATAGAGAAATTTGCGGTGTTTGATCTACGAGCTCTCTCTTGCTTCTTATTATGATTTCTGGTGACTTTTCGGAGTTATGAATATCCCTACTTATAGTTTTGAAAGAGAAGAGTTGTGATGCAAACGAACTCTTTCTGACCAATCAGATTGAAGCGTGACAATACCGCATTTGATTGGCTAGAACATGTCACATGCACGTTTGGTGCAGTTTCATTGGCCTTTCAATTTGACTTGGCATGCCTTGTTAGTTTGACACGTAGCATGATCTTGTTGGCTCTTTTGTTTGACTTGGCGTACCACGTCATTTGACACGTGGCACCAAACTGGGCTTCTAGGAAGATGACATTTTGGGCTCAATGAAGTGGGTTCCTCGTCTGTAGCCCAACTAAACGGGCTAGCTCAATGGATTAAGACTTTTTTTTTTTAATCTAATCCATATATATTGGACTTATAAAATTGAACCAATTATAGTAGCTCATAATATTTATTTTGAGAGGAATTTTCAGAATATTGTTTAGTGGCTATTAACTTCCTAAGCTACCTTATACATAATTACTTCCTATAGCTACTATTTAGTTGTTATGGTAGTATATTCGCTATATTCTTCCAATGTATTCATGAATACGGTAACGATAATCACTTTAAAAATAGGTCTGTCCAGCTGTCTAATAATGGAAAGAGGATCAATTAGCGTGATACACTCATAATATAACTCAACAAAATCAGTTCTTACACGCCTCATTATCAACCCAATCAATTAGCATGTTTTTTCAGATGCTAAACACAAAAAAAAGAGCATTGTATATTCAGCTTCAGCATAACACAATCTGCAGTGCTTCAGAGATTCAGTCATTTTTTTCCTGATATAGTTCGAGGTTTTGATTCGACCACCATTAATAGAAAATTTTTCTGCCCGGCATTGATACAAGTATTTACAGAATATTTAATAATTCAATTTACTAGATGGCAAGCTTAGCAGTGTAATTCGTCATTCTGGGAAGTGGAACAATAAATATTATTATGTCGATTATTCGATTGAGGAATGAGTACGCTTCGTACAATGATTTAGTTGCTTCAATTTCGAAGCAACTTGACAAAGATTTGAATTCCAAGTCATTAAATTGAATTTAAAGTGGAAGGAAATTGGACGCCTCTGGAAATTGTCACGACCCAATTCTCCTATGGGTCGTGATGGTGCCCAACGTTACTGCTAGGCAAGCCAACAGTGAATTAAACCATGTTATTTCTCTTTTAATAAGTTTTCCAATGATTAAATTCCATTAATTAAAATGTTAAGAAACCGCAAATTTGTAAATAAATAGACGAAAGTAGCTGAGTGCAATCATAACCATAGAATAATCCAAAACCATATGTCTGCTAGTGTGTGTGCCAAGATCTGGTGTCACTAGTGTATGAGCACTAATAGATTATACAAAACTCTAGCCACTGTTTGAAATGAAAATAGACAGAAATGAATGTAAAGGAGAGACTCCAGGTGTTGCGGCTCAGGAAGCAGCTCACCACTAGGCCTCGGGATATCTAGGATGCGTGCTGGTAGTACCACCAAATGCACCTGCCTTAGATCCTACACGATTAGTACAGAAGTGTAGCGTGAGTACATAAATAAATATGTACCCAGTAAGTATCTAGTCTAACCTCGAAGAAGTAGTGACGAGAGGTCGATTTCAACACTTAATATGGGCTAACAATATGAATACAGAAATTATAAATAAACATGAGTTATATAAATGATAGTAATAATTCATTAACAAGCAGGAGCAAATAATTTTTCAACAAATTAATGGTTTCCAAATTGATTCCCGTCATTTATAAGTGTAACCCCATAAGCCATAAAATAATATCAAGTATGATTAGATCCGAGTATTATTAAGCACGATTTATGCCGAGGTCGTATGGCCCAATTCAGAATAACGTGTACACTGCCGAGGAACATGCGGCACGATCCATAGATGCATCTATCTACTGCCGAGGCATTCGGCCCGCTCTACAAGAAGAGAGGATACTTTATAAGCATTTGACTTAAACGTTATAACAGGGCTAATACACAATGTAATAAAATTTCCATTTAACGGTCAAATAATCTGCTAAAATTCAAGAAAGTGAAATTCGATTGTTTACAGTTCCTCTAACAAGTTCTAATATAATTTGGGCACTTAAATTAACAAATAGGGTGCAAACATTACAAGTAATCCATGATTTTGGGTCCTAAGCTACCCGAACGTAAGCATGAATATTAGCTACGCACGGACTTTCGTCACCTCGTGCGTACGTAGCCCCCACAATTAGAAGAAAATATTAATTTAAATCACCTATGGGCTAAATTCCCTCTTACAGGGTTAGACAAGAGACTTACCTCATTTCAAAGCTCTCTTTCGCCCTCAAATTTACTCTAAAGCCTTAACTCGGTGCCGAACAATTCGAAACGAGTTAAATGTTGTGCAAATCAATCAATATATGTTCAAAAGTTCATATTCTAACTATTAGAGTGATAACCTGACCCTACTTGAAGGATTCCTAAAATTCATTTGGGGCCCACGTGCTCGGATTTTGAAAATATTCGAAAAAAGTTGTTACCCATAACCTCACGAACTCAAATATATTTAACTTACATTAGATAGAATTTACTTACCTCCAAGTTGCTAGGTGAATACCCCTCTCAAGAAGCTCCAAAATCGCCCAAAATATGAAATAAATGGGTTAGAAATGGCTTAAGTCCCGCAATAAATGAAGCTCACTGCTTCCAGGACTTTTGCTTGTGCGGCTCCCTGGCCGCATCTGCAGCTCCTTGGCCGCATCTACGGAAAAGTCCCCGCAGATGCGGTCCTCCCCTCAGCTGGCTCCCTCGCTTCTGCAACCAGCGGCTCGCTTATGCTAGACCGCTTCTACGGTGAGCTCGTCGCACCTGCGCCTTCCTCGCTTCTGCGATCGTCTTCTTCACATCTGCGCTTCCGCAAGTGCGGTCCTCCCCCCGCTTCTGCCATTCGTGGGCATCCTTTGCTGGGCCGCTTCTGCAGTTGATAGCTCGCTTTTGCAAGCTCGCATCTGTGGCTGGCCTTCTGGAGGTGCGATTACACCAAAAGCTGGATGCTTCAGCTATTTCCTCTAAGTCCAAAAACTTGGTCTGCGCCTCGTCCAATTAACACCCGAGGCCCCCGGGGCCTCGCCCAAACATACCAACAAGTTTGAAACCATAAAACGGACTCGCTCGCACCCACGGGACGCGAAAAACAACATCAAAACTAAGAATCACACCCCAAACCAAATTGAATTAACTTATGAACTTCAAATTCTTCCAACTTACTCCGAACGCGTTGAAACATACTTGAACTACTCGGAATGACACCAAATGTTGCGTGCAAGGCTTAAATTACCATACAGAACTATTCCCAGGCTCGGAATCCCAAATAGACCTCGATAACACCAAAACCTACTCTAAACCAATTTAAAGAACTTTTAAACCTTCAATAAGCGAACTTTCAACCTTGAGCACCGAAACGCTCCCGGGTCATTCAAAACCCGATCCGAACATACTCCCAAGTCCAAAATCATCATACGAACCTGTTGGGACCGTCAAATCCTGGTTCCGAGGTCGTTTACTCAAAACATTGACCAAAGTATAACTTAGCCTTTTTTGCTAACCTTAAGGAACTAATTGTCCCGAATTCAATGTGAACCCTTCCAAATTCCAAACTAACCATCCCCGTAAGTTATAAAACAGTAAATGCACATTACGAGGAGTCTTACTTAGGAGAACGGGGGCCTAGGAAGCAAAAAGACAACGAGATCGATTTTCAGGGTGTATGTAGAGTTGAAAAAGGAGAACATAGAATTTAGGATGTATTCATGTATTACTTATTGGTTTCTCGATGTATTTTATTGTTTCTGGATGAATTTTTTAAAGGCAGATGACTAAATACATTACTGTTAAGTTTTCCGATACCTTAAAAACATGATGTGTATATATATATATATGTATGTCTATGTATAATAGGACATATATATATATATATATATATATATATTTTGTAAGTGGTTAAATACATTGTTATAATTCAATTCAAAATACATTTGAATACAGAATACAGCTATGTATATGACTAAATACATTACTTTTAAGTTTTCAGATACCTTAAGAAAATGATGTGTTTGTGTATATATATATATATATATTGTAAGTGGTTAAATACATTGTTATAATTCAATTCAAAATACATTTGAATACAGAATACAGCTATGTACATGACTAAATACATTACTTTTAAGTTTTCAGATACCTTAAGAAAATGATGTGTGTGTGTGTGTGTGTGTATATATATATATATATATATGTATATGTTTTACAGGACATGTATATATACTATAAGTGGTTAAATACATTGTTATAATTCAATTCAAAATACATTTGAATATAGAATACAACTATGTACATGATTACACAAATACAAAAATACAACAAGATACATACGACTAAATATGAATACATTGATTACAGAAAGATCTAAAAAAATTCATGTATTCAGAATAATTAAAATACTATTAACAACTACATTTTATTACATTATTCTTAGTACTTTAAAAAAAAAAAAAAAAGTTAAAATGGATTCTTGAATCTTGAAAATTTGAATATAGAAGTATATCAAAAAAATGAATGTATTCATAATAACAGTTGTTGTAGCCCAAAAAATACATTCATGTATTCAGAACAAAGGTTGCATAAAATCATGAACAATTCAGTTATAAGCTGAAAATACAATTTGTAAAACAAAAAACTATTGTATAACTATCTCCACAGAAGTATCCGATTCTGTGATTTTGCCAAACAATCTTTGCCAGTGCTTCATTGTCGCTTATTGCATCGGCATCTAACTTCCGCATAGCATAGTCCTAAAGGAGTGCACCATATCTTAGCCGGAGTAAATTAGGATCAAAGGCTATTTGTGGAACCAATCCTCAAGTGCTTTTCTTTGAGGTCGAAGATTATGTCAGTGTTAGTGTAGGAATTGATATGCGGCAATGAAGTAGGCTGGTGTTTAGCAAAAAAAATTAATTTCTTGCATACAAACACAATAAAAAAGATAATTACATACTTGAAAATACAGATGAATACAGTTAGGCTGGTACATTACTTTAATTGTTTTTAATATAGGTTGTTTATGAGCTCAAATACATATAAATACGTGTATATATGATACATTATTTTTATTATATGCAAAATACAGTACATACAAAACAGTGAATACATGAATACAAAACTCAGTCATGAATACATCTAAATTCACTTATTATGACAAAAATACAACGTTGAGTTATGGAAATAATGACAGAACTATTAGTGTATTTAAATTTATTGTATTATGAACTCAAATACATATAAATACAAAATATGAAAATCACTGTACAAACTAAAATCAGCGTATGCGGACTCTAACACATATAAATACATCTAAAATACCTTGTCCTTCAGTGTTTTTGAGCTACTTCCATTAGCGACCTCTTTTCCCTTGCTTCCAGAAGCAATATCGATAAGTTTTCTTCTCTTTTCCACTTTTAAGTTTTGCACAAAAAAATGATGACCCGAAAGGTCATTTTCAGTTTTAACCCTCATTTCTGTGTTTCAAAACCAAACCTTGATTCAGGTTTTGGTTTGAATTTCAGTTTTGACCAAGCGAGACCGGGGTTGACTTTTGTTGACTTTTTAAATAATGATCTAAATTGAACCTCTTTCATTCGTGGGTAGTTTCTAAGGCTTATTTTGAATCGTTTGGTTAATAATTTGCTAGATTTGGTTGTTTGGAGGCTTGTTCGAAAGGCAAGGCTATGGTTAAACTTTGTGTTGATTATGGAGTGAGGTACGTGTAGGGTTTAACATTGATTTGAGGGAATTAGGAAACCTTGAGTTATACTATGTAAATTACATGTGTAGCGGCGTATACGCGAGGTGATGAGTGTATATACATCGTCGAATTGCTTGTTTCCATGCTTCCCGTGTATCATTAATTACTTGTTTCCATGACTTAATCGATACATTACTTGTTTTCTCTAACTTCATTGCTTATATTATGTCTTGTCTTTATGCCTTACTTGCCACATGCTTATTTTACTTCCACGCCATAATTGCTATTTTCCATATAGCTTTTTTTGTATTAAAATGTCCATCCCCTTCTTGATTCCATACTTATTTACTACTTGTCTCGATTTGTTTCCCTCATATATATGTAGATTGTCTTATGCCTTGTTTCCTTACAGTTTCATATTAATAGTTGCCTTTATTGAAGTAGTCTCACTCGTACGTATTGTTAGAAGTAGATAGCATTGAGTAGGTAAAGTTGAGACATCCGAGTAGTTCGAGCCTCTTGATTATCATGTTATTCTCCATTTCTCGTATATTTGTTCTCTTGATGAGAGATTTCTTGTAAATCTTAGTTATTGAGTTACTATTGTTAGTAGACATTGTTTGGGGAGCGGGTTGCACGCTGCAATAGAAACTGAAAAAAAATAAACTAAAAAGGTGGTATAAGGATGGACTATAATATTGACAGATGATTATATTTAGGGGTCGGGTTGCGCGCTGTAACTGATTTGTTTAAAGTTTATATTGTGGTATCGTGTTGCACGCCGAAACATAATGATGAAAATTACATTTGATGTGATTGTTGAATTGGCCTCAGTTGTTGAGATGTGTATATGATTGGTTAATCGGGACTCTCTGCTGGTTGATTTGAGTTTCGTTAACATGAGTTACCTGCTTTACTTCTACTCCTGTCTTTCTGTTATTATTATTATTATTATTATTATTATTATTATTATTATTATTATTATTATTATTATTATTATTATTATTATTACTACGTACAGGTTTGTAAGTGACCTGCCTATTATTATTATTATATAATAATAATAATAATAATAATAATCTACGTACAGGTTTGTAAGTGACCTGCCTTAGCCTCGTCACTTTTTCGTCAAGGTTAGGTTCAACACTTAAAGAGTACATGGGGTCGGTTGTACTTATACTACACTCTGCACTTTTTGTGCAGTTACGGGAGTTGGTCCCAGCGGCGTACCGTAGACTTGCTTGGATCCTGCTACCAGAGGAGACTTCAGGTATAGATGAATGACATCTGCAGCTCTGAAGTCCCCTTCTACTTCTTTTAGCTGTTCATTTCGTTCAGACAGTTATGTTTATTTCAGACCATTATTTGTAGTATCTTAGACGCTTATGTATTCGTGACACCAGATGTGGGGTGGTATTTGATTTTCGTCACTTATTAACTTATTTATCTTGTTTCAGACTATTCAATTTCTTTATTGTCATCATATTTGAAGTTTATTAAAAATAGTTAATAAATTCATCTAATGTTTGCTTTCCTAGCAAGTGAAATGTTAGGCGCTATCACGGTCCCGATGATGGGAATTCCTGGCCGTCACAAGAAACTTGAGGAACATCAAGAATTGTTGATTTTTTTGAAGATTTCTTATCTTGACCATGTTTCATAGGGCCATTGCGTATTTTTGTTCGCCTCTCAGCTTCCATGGTTGTTGATGAACCTGCAAATACAGGTTCCTCTTGAGTGATTCTCAAATCGAAAGATGGCCCACTAAAATTGAGTGCTTTAGTGGGTATACCTCGTGTAACCCTCTTCGGAGTTGTTGAATCCACCATTGGAGATGGAATTTGAAGTTGTTTTGCTTAAAACCTAACAGTGGTGAAAATTAAAAAAAAAAAGAGTGAAGATAAAAAGAAGAAGCGTAAACCGGCCAAAAACCTTAACAATTACCACAAATTTTGGAGCAAAAACGTTGAATGTGAGAGAGAATCTTGCTATGAGAGAGAATCACGCTATGAGAGAGAATCATGCTTTAACAATTACCACAATTTTGCTGTGAGAGAGAGAGAGATCCTGGAGAGAGAAAGAAGAAGTATTTTACTGAGATTTTGAGAGAGAATAACTGAAAGAAAGAGAGAGAAAAACATAAATAACGCCTTAACGGTAGTGTAAACCATTAATGCCTATTTTGCTATAAAATATAAAAGGTAGCTATAGAAAATAATATTTTAAAATAGTTTTGGTTTATAATAAGTAGGATGTATACCTTTGATATAGGAGGATTTATACCTTTCCGTGGCACCATTCGTCTCTCGGGCTGGGGGAGGAGCACAAACTCCGGCTACTTACACCTCAGAGTTGTGGACAAGTTGACCACATCAGCATATTTCATTCTAGTGGCAGTTACCTGTTCTTCCGAGCGGTTAGCTGAGATCTACATCCGCGAGATCGTTTGTCTTCACGGTGTGCCAGTGTCTATCATTTCTGATCGAGGTAGGCAATTCACCTCGCACTTCTGGAGGGCCTTACAGTGTGAGTTGGGCCCGTAGGTTGAGTTGAGCACAACATTTCATCCCCAGACAGACCGATAGTTCGAGCGCACTATTCAGATATTGGAGGATATGCTTCATGCTTGCGTTATGCATTTCGGGGGTTCTTGGGATCAGTTCCTGCCGCATGCGGAGTTCTCCTACAATGGCAGCTACCAGTTGAGCATTCAAATGGCTCCCTATGAGGCATTATTCGAGAGGCGGTGACATTCGCTAGTTGGATGGTTCGAGCCGAGGGAGGCTCGGTTGTTGGGTACAGATTTGATACATGATGCCTTGGATAAGGTCAAGATTATTCAGGATCGACTCCGCACCGCTTAGTCTAGGCAGAAGAGTTATGCCGACCGCAGAGTTTATGATGTTGCATTCATGGTTGGAGAGAGGGTATTACTCCGGGTTTCACCCATGAAGGGTGTGATGAGGTTCGTAAAGAAGGGAAAGTTGAGCCTTATGTATATTGGACCCTTTTGAGATTCTTGAGAGAGTGGGTGAGGTGGTCTACAAGCTCGCACTGCCACCTAGTTTGTCAGTAGTCCATCTGGTGTTCCATGTGTCCATGCTCCAGAAGTATCACGGTGATCTGTCCCATGGGTTAGATTTCAGCTCACTCCAATTGGACGAGGAATTGACATATGAGGAGGAGTCGGTAGCTATTCTAGCCCGGCAGGTCCGACAGTTGAGGTCTAAGAGTTATCCTTCAGTTCGAGTGTAGAGGGGAGGCCAGCTAATTGAGGCAGCCATGTAGGAGTCAGAGTCGGACATGTAGAGTAGATATCCACACCTTTTTACTAGTCCAGGTACCTTTCTATGTCCGTTCGAGGATGAACGTTTGTTTTAGAGGTGGAGAATGTGATGACCTGATAGGTCATTTTTAGTTTTAGCCCTTATTTCTGTGTTTCAAAACCTTGTTTAGCTCCATTTAGCCTTTCTCGATTTGCGTGCAAAGTCCTTATCTTCTTTCGGAAGGTTTTTATGTGGAAAGTTTATAAAATAAGAATTCGTGCCTTAAAACTCATTTGAGTTGACTTCGGTCAACGTTTTGAGCAAACGGACCCGGATATGTGATTTGATGGTCCCGTTGGGTCCGATCATGATTTGGGACTCGGTCATATGCCCGGAATTGAATTCAGAAGTCCCTAACTTGAATTAGCGAAATTTGTTAAAAACTACAAATCTAAATGTTTAACGAATTCTTATGTTTGACCGTAAGTTGACTTTGTTGCTACCGAATTTGGATTTTGGTTTCGGAATTTGGTATGCGTTCATTACCGTATTTATCAATTGTCTGCAAAATTTAGTGCAAAACGGAGTTAATTTGATTCGGATGTCCCGTTGAAAAAATTAAAGTTCTTAAGTTTCTTTAGAAATTTCATTAGTTTTGGTGTCTGATTCATAGTTCTACGTGTTATTTTGGTGTTTTGATCGCGCAAGCGAGTTCGTATGATGTTATTGCACTTGTGTGCATGTTTGGTTTGGAGCCTGAGGGGCTCTGGTGAATTTCGGTTTGGCTATGGAGTGGTTTTCTACTAAAAAAAATTGCTGGTGCAATCTGTTTATGGTACCGGACTGCAGCTCTCGCATTTGCGAGGTTTGGCTAGCAAATACGAGCCTTGCTTTTACAAACAATGTGTCGCATTTGTGAGCATGTGCTGGGTTGGGAAGTGTTCGCATTTGTGAGAAATGCTTCGCATTTTCGGACGCTGCATCTTCGCAATTGCAAAGGATTTGGTCGCAATTGTGAACACTGTCTACTTGGTGCTTCTTCGCATTTGCGAGGCATTGTTCGGATTTACGGACTACCTTTGCTCGCATTTGCGATAATATTGTCACATTTGCGACGACAACAAGCTCAGTGGCTTTTTCCCATTTGCTAAGGGTTGATCGTTTTTTCGATCATTGCAACTGTGAACTATGTGTCGCAATTGCGATAACTGCGACTAGGTAAAAGAGGGGAAAACGGGAACTAGCTCATTTCTTTTAAACTCTCAGCCCTAAACACCCTAGAGGCTATTTTCCCAAAAGATTTTCTTCGTAACTTCATTGGTAAGTGACTCTAATCCATTTATTTTCAATTACCCATTACATTTCATAAGTTTTCAATATTAAATCTAGGATTTTCATTGTAGAAATTAGGGATTTGGGTAGAATTTGGGATTTTTTAAAATTTGGGATTTAGACCATGAATTGAGGTCTGATTTCGAAACTAATTACATAACTGGACTCGGGGGTGAATGGGTGTTCAGGTTTTGGTCTGAATTTCGATTTTGACCAAGTGGGCCCGGGGTTGACTTTTGTTGACTTTTACAATAATGATCTAAATTGAATCTCTTTCATTCGTGGGTAGTTTTTAGGGCTTATTTTGAATCGTTTGGTTAATAATTTGCTAGATTTGATTGGTTTTGGAGGCCTGTTCGAAAGGCAAGGCCATGGTTGAACTTTGAGTTGATTGCGGAGTGAGGTAAATGTTGGGTCGAACCTTGATTTGAGAGAATTAGGAACTCTTGATCTATGTGCTATGTGTATTACATGTGTAGCGGCGTATGTGCAAGGTGATGAGTGTATATACTCCGTCGAATTACTTGTTCCATGCTTCCCGTATTTCATTAATTACTTGTTTCCATGACTTAATTGTTACATTACTTGTTTTCTCTATCTTCATTGCTTAATATTATGTCTTGTCTTCATGCCTTAATTGCTACATGATTATTTGACTTCCATGCCATAATTGTTACTTGCCATATAGCATTTCTTGTATTAAAATGTCCATCTCCTTCTTGATTCCATATTTATTTACTACTTGTCTCGATTTGTTTCCTTCGTATATCTAAGTTGTCTTATGCCTTGTTGCCTTATAGTTTTGTATTAATTGTTACCTTCATTGAAGTAGTCTCACTTGTACGTATTGTTAGAAGTAGATAGGGTTGAGTAGGTAAAGTTGAGACATCCGAGTAGTTCGAGCCTCTTGATTATCATGTTATTCTCCATTTCTCATACATTTGTTCTCTTGATGTGTTATTTCTTGTAAATATTATTTATTGAGTTACTATTATTAATTGACATTGTTTGGGAAATGGGTTGCACGACGCAACAAAAATTGAAAAGAAATGAATTGAATAGGCAGAATAAGGATGGACTATGATATTGACAGATGATTATATGGAGGGGTCGGTTTGCGCACCAGAAGGAATTTGATTAAAGTTTATATTGTGAGATCGGGTTGCACGTCGCAACATGCAGATAAAAGTTACATTTGTTGCGATTGTTGAATTGGCCTCGGTTGTTGAGATGAGTATACGACTGGTTTTTCTGGACTCTCTTATGGTTGAGTTGAGTTTTGTTGATTTGAGTTACCTGCTTTACTTGTATTCCCGTCTTTTCGTTATTATTATTATTATTATTATTATTATTATATTATTATTATTATTATTATTATTATTATTATTATTATTATTATTATTATTATTATTATTATCATCATCATTATCATCATCATCATCATCATCATCATCATCATCATCATCATCATCATCATCATCATCATCATTATTATTATTATTATTATTATTATTATTATTATTATTATTATTATTATTATTATTATTATTATTATTATTATTGTGTACAGGTTAATGTAATTGACTGGCCATAGCCGAGTCACTACTTCATCGAGGTTAGACTCAGCACTTACAGAGTACATGGGATCGGTTGTACTCATACTACACTCTGCACTTCTTGTGCAAACACCGGAGTTGGTCCCAGCGGCGTACCATAGACTTTTCGGATCCAGCTACCCATAACAGACTTGAGGTATAGCTGCATGATAGTAGGCTATGATCTCGTGTTTTAGTCTCTTATTGCACTCTAATTCACTGCACTTTAATTGTGTTTGAGCTTTAATTGGTAGTATTTTGTACGTATTGTGTGTTTTATTCCTTGTAGGAGTAATTTCGAGTTATGTAGATGTTGTGGAACTAATTCGAGCTATTTGGAGCTTTGAAGTCTAAGTAAAAGCCCAAAGAATTAGGCCGGAATCGTGTTGGGGGTCGAGGATCACTTTTGGATGTCAAAAATCAAGGAAGAAGCAACAACTGAAGAAATACATTAGTGCGACGCATTTGGCGATGCACTGTGGATGAAGCAGTGTAATTTTGTGTAAGGAATTGACAAAGTTCAGAAGCTGGGTTTCTGTGGTGTGACAAGAAAAAGCACTAATGCTACGCTCCCTGCTACGCACAGTGCGACTCATGAAAAGCAATAAGTTTGCAAGTTTTTCTATTTCGGCTATGAAAGGGTGATTTCGTTTGGGCCCTACCCTACTTGGTATAAATACATGAAAAAACGTTATTTTCTGGACTTTTGACATAATTTAGACCTAAGGAAGCTACGGAGGAGTTGGAGGAGCAAAAGCACAAAGATTTCACTATTCTTTCCTCACTCAAGACCCAAGTTTGGTTTGAATTTATGTTTTCCTATACTTTTATTATATTTGTGATGAATTACTCCATGTCTATGGAGTAGTTCTCTTTTGGGTTTGATGGATTTGGTGTATTGATGATTGTTTGTGGATTATAACTCTAGTTTTATGTATTGAAGCATTTTTGGATAATTTAATTATTGCATCTATATTCACTAGTTCATGTAATCGAGAAAGGCATAAACTTGTGATATCATTGCATTATATTGTTGGTTGAGTTCATTAATTCTTCTTAGTAATCGAAAGAGTCTAGTTGAATCGTTAATTAAACCTAGTTAGGAGGATAATTGAGAGAGGTTCTACTGAAGACCAATCCACTACGCATTCTTGCATATCTTCACGTGCTTAAATTGGTTCATCTTGTGAGGTTATAGTTTAATCGAGAGAGGAGTTTTTACTGAACGTTTGAACTAATAATTGAGTGAATTCAAGAGACTCACTTGAATGTTAAAAGTGAATTATCTAGAGTTAGACCCCAAATAATTATCTTGCACCTATTCTATCAAAACCCTATAATCTCCCACTAATAACTTTCGTTGCTTATTCTTTGTTTCGATAGTCATTAGTCAATAGCTTTAGGTTCGTATTTAATTTTAGTTATTAATCATATAAATCTCGATTGTTGATTCTCCTGGATAGCAATCAAGCTAGAAACTACAAGAATATTATTTAAATCCAATCCCTGTGTATACGATATTATACTATACTATATTTGACTAGCGAGCATAATTTAAGTGTGTCTTTCGAGCTCGTCAAATTTTGGCGCCGTTGTCGGGATTGGCAATCAATAGTGTTTGAAGTAATTTTGTAGTGCTAATCAAGAATTTTTATTCTATTTTTATTTTATTTTTCTCTTTTTACGTTTGGTGTTCTTTGACTGTGTGCATGTTACAGGTTAGATTGGTGCATGATTCGAACTTCTGCAAAAGGAAGTGATACCATACGAGCCAAAAATTGAAAAAACACTACTACAGCTGAGGAAGAAATATGTCTCCCCGAGACATCAGAAAAGGTTGGCAATCCTCAACCAAAGATATGACTGGAATCGGTGATGATATGTAGATTTGGCTGCGAGAGAAGCAGCCCAACAAAGAGAACAAGTTGTACGGGATGCTGAGGAAGCAACTATTAGAGATGCATAGATTATCTATGAAGAAGAGAGGGGTCGGAGAATTTTTCAGAATCAACCCTTGGCTTGCAGACCCATTCGGAAATATAATCCCATGTATGGGAGACCACTTGGCGATTATGCTAGACCGGTCTACAATCAAGGTTTATCAAGTGTTAGACCACCCCCAGTTGCAGCAAACAACTTTGAATTGAAGCAAGGGTTGCTTCAAACCCTTCAGAATTGTTGTGTCTTCAGAGGGAAGCCAAACGAAGATCCACATACACATCTAGTGGACTTCGAGGAGATTATGAACACCTTCCAATACAATGGTGTGTCACAAGATGCACTGTATTTAAGGGGATTTCTCTTTTTTCTTAAAGATGATGCAAACAGTGGCTTCGAAGCTTGCCTGCGGGATCAGCTAGAACTTGGGAGGAGATGACCAGAAAATTTCTTGATAAATATTTCTCCTCAGCTAAAATGGGAAAGTTTAGAAGAGAATCCATAACTTCTGCCAGAAAGATACGGATACTATTTTTGAAGCATGGGAGAGGTTTAAGGAGATTGTTCGAAAGTGTCAACATAGCAGGATTGAACTATGGATGCAACTCTAGGACTTTTGGGATGGATTGTCACCGGCCTCACATAGAATATTGAGTAATGTAGCTGGAGGCCCCTTGATGAAGAAGACTCCAGAGGAGATAATTACAATTCTTGATGAGTTATCTGAAGATGCTAATAAATGGCCCTCTAAGAGTGCGAAAGAAGAAGAACAACTGGTGTTTACCAGGTTGATGCTAACCCATCTGTGTAGGTACAACTTGATGCTATGGTCAAATAGATAAGTAAGCTGGCCTTAGTTTTGATACAAAGTGGCGTCACACAACTTGTGATATATGTGGAAGAGGACACCCTACTCATGAGTGTCAAGCCTCAACTAAGGAAGTGAATGTTGTGGGAAACTACAATTTCAATGCAATGGGTCAGAGGCACCAGATTTTTCATGGAGTTCACTTGGAGGTACTGCGAATGCTTGGCAGCAAAATAACTCTAGACCGCAGGGACAAGGAGCTCCAGCATACCAGAATCAGCAGAGGCAGCAATTTCAGCCTCAACAGCCCATTCAGCCTGGTTTAGAGGATCTAATGAAGGCTTTCATTATCAAGACAGATGAGAGGTTGGATGCTCATGGAGCAACTATCAAAGAATTGGGCACTGGTTTGCAAAACGTGGAGAGATAAGAGGGACATATGGCAACAATATTATCTAAGAGGGTTCCATGCACTCTCCCCGCTCACACTGAAAAGAATCATAAAGAAATAATGAATGCTGTAACTGTGAGAAGTGGGCAAGTGTTGAAAGATCCCACCCCGATGCAAAAAGAGGTGATACTTGAAAAAGAAAGTGGGGAGAAACTGAAGAATGATGTTGATAAAAAGAAGAACGGCCCGATGAAAACTGAGAGAAGAAGAAGAAGGAAGAAAAATAGAGAAGGGAGGAACATGAGCAGAGCAAACATATGCTTGCTTTACCTTTTCCCCAAAAGCTATGTTGAAAAAAGTTGGACAAGCAGTTTGAGAAATTTCTGGATGTGCTGAAACAGGTTCATGTGAACTTGCCATTCACAGAAGTGCTCTCACAAATGCCTGCTTATGCCAAATCGTTGAAGGAGATCCTTAAAAAGAAAAGGAAAGGATACCTCAGTGGTCAAGCTCATAGAGCATTGCAGTGCGATCTTACAAAACAAACTCCCAAAAGTTTTGGAGATCCAGGGAGTTTTACTATACCTTTCTTTGTAGGAACCACTCATTTTGATAAATCATTATGTGATTCTGGTGCTTCAATTAATTTAATGCTCTATCTATTTACAGAAAATTGGAGAAGGAGATTGGAGAGATAAGGTCGGTGCCAATATCTTTGCAGCTGGCGGAACAAACGACTTTAATACTCGAGGGGATAGTGGAAGATGTGTTAGTTCGGGTGGATAAGTTCGTATTTCCTGTAGATTTTATAGTGGTGAATATGGAGGAGAACAAGGAGGTCCCCCTCATCCTAGGAAGACCACTCTTAGCAACGGGTAGAGCAATATTGGATATACACGAGAGAAAATGCATGCTTAGAATGGGTGAAGAGAGCGTGACGTTTGATATGAATGTAGCAAAGGGAGCACAAAAAGATAAATCAGCTGTTAGTGTTGAGTGGAAAATGAAGGGCTCAAATGAAAAGGCTGCAGTGAGTAAGAAAGATACGTGTGGGGTGTACCCCAAAAAGACCGAGAAGAAGCTATCTGCATGGATGTGCACATTAGTACGAAGGCGAGGAATAGAGCCCGACTTTGAGTCAGACCCCGACTAGATGTTCAGGGAAGTTTCCTTTACCGTGTGCTTTTTAATTGTGTGTCATGGGGACATGCCATAAATTAACGTTTGGGATGGGGGATAGTTGTATGTTGTATGTATGTGTTAGTTTTGTTAGTTGTAGTAGTTGGAAAATTGAAAAAAAGCATAAAATTTTGAATTTTTTTTGATTTTTCCCGATGATGGATATCATTCAACGGGTTCTTGAGGGAGTAAAGTCGAAAGAAAAAGACAAAAGGTATCTTTTTAGGTAGTGTAATAATTCCCCCTTGGTTTTTCTTTTGTGCCGCGATTCTTTTCCAAGGGTTTTGTTTGAACCGGGTGTAGTTAGTTTTTATTTTTGTTAGGAGTAGGAAACCTAGTGCTATGGTTTGAATAGAAAGCAATATCTCTTGACTTTATTATTCCTTGAGAATATTGAATGCTTTAGTTGTGACGCTTATGCTCAATTTTTGACTGTTGTATAAGTACCTTAAACTTTATAATTTAACTTTGCTTAACTGCTTTGACTAGAGTGTCTTGACAGTCCAATCATGAGTGAGTTATGTGCCATGTGGGGGGTGAGGTTTTGGTGTTATTCTGTGCATTGTATTTGATGTCTAGAACTTGCCCCGTGTGTTTGTAAAGCGAAATAGTAGTTTTATTCAGTCTTGGAAGTGATATAGATATTTCATTGGTGGATCGGTTATATGATTTTACCTATCTAATTGTTATGTATCTTAGTTAACCCCGTTGAGCCTATAAGCTCGTTTCTTTGGATACCACAATACAAGCCTTACCCATTTGTTTGCATTGACCATCTATTTGAACCTTATACCTCTCGTGAGCACTTGAATTTATTATGAACTTTGTAAAAGTTGAAGTGTGGGATGGTTGGTTTGGCTTTTGAATGGAACTATTAAAATAAGGAGAAAGGTGCAATCTTTTGAAAATGTTAGAGCCATTTGAATTGAATAAGAACAGAAAAAGAAGTATAGTTTTATTGTTGTGAAAAAATATTCCTTGATAGTGGTAACTCTTGATGTATTTGTGCTTAAAATAGTTGGGAGTTGACGTATATTGATGTGAAGGTGGAGTTATGGTTTGACATAAGTGTGGGGTTTTGAATAGTGAAATGTATGTATTAAAGTGTTTAAGGAGGTGTAGTCACTCTTATATCTAAATGTATCCTATCCATCCCGTAGCCTGCATTATAACCAAATTAAAGTCCTACTTTATCCTTGACTGAATGAGCTCAATTAGAAGAGTAGTACACTACGGGAAAGCATATGGTACGTCTTTTGTGGCACATGAATGTTATTTCTGAGAGTGAGCGAATTCTTTCTATCTTGAGTTCCTAATTGTTCTTAATGTCTATTGTGTGTGGAACTACTCTCTATTGTTATGTGAGGGCACTTGATTCATGAAGGAAAGGTAATGCTTGACCTCTATGTTAGAGTTAGTGAGTGGGTTATAAATAATGCGTGGTGCTTGTGAGTCAAATCTTGAGGCGAGGATGTTACGGTATTGTGCTTAATCTATTTTAATTATTCTTGGTATGATGAGTTATGAGAGTTGTTTAAAAAGATCATGTTTAAATAAAGTGTAGTTTGATTGCTCGAGGACGAGAAATGGATTAAATATGGGGTGTTGATGGTAGGCTATGATCTCATGTTTTAGTCGCTTATTGCACTCTAATTCACTGCACTTTAATTATGTTTGAGCATTAATTGGTAGTATGTACTTATTGTGTGTTTTATGCCTTGTAGGAGTGATTTCGAGTTATGTAGATGTTGTGGAACTAATTCGCGCTATTTTGAGCTTTGAAGTCTGAGTAAAAGCCTAAAGGATTAAGTCGGGATCGTGTTCGGGGGTCGAGGATCACTTCTGGACGTCAAAAATCAAGGAAGAAGTAGCAGTTGAAGAAATGCGCTAGTGCGAAGCACTGGTCGATGCCACAGAGTAATTTTGTGTCAGGAATTGACAAAGTTTAGAGGCTTGGTCTGACAAGAAAAAGCACTAATGCTGCGCATGAAAAGCAATAAGTTTGTAAGTTTTCCTATTTCGCCTAGGAAGGGTGATTTTGTTTGGGCCCGACCTTATTTGGTATTAATACATGAAAAACGTTATTTTTTGGACTTTTGACATACATTAGACCTAAGGAAGCTAAGGAGGAGTTGGAGGAGCAAAAGCATAAGGATTTCAACATTCCTTCCTCACTCAAGACCCGAGCTTGGTTTGAATTTATGTTTTCCTATACTTTTACTATATTTGTGATGAGTTACTCCATATATATGGAGTAGTTCTCTTTAGGGTTTGATGGATTTGGTGTATTGATGATTGTTTGTAGATTATAACTCTAGTTTTATGCATTGAAGTATTTTTGGATGATTTAATTGTTGCATCTATATTCACTAGTTCATGTAATAGAGAGAGGCATAACTTTTTATATCTTTGCATTATGTTGTTTGTTGAGTTCATTAATTCTTCTTAGTAATTGAAAGAGGTTAGTTGAATAATTGATTAAACCTAGTTAGGAGGATAATCGACAGAGGTTCTCCTAAAGACCATTCCACACGCATTCTTGCATATCTTCACGTGCTTAAATTGTTTCATCTTGTGAGGTTAAAACTTAATCGAGAGAGGATTTTTTGCTGAACGATTGAACTAATAATTGAGTGACTTCAAGAGACTCACTTGAACATTAGAAGAGAATTATCTAGAGTTAGATCCCAGATAATTATTTTGCACCTATCCTATCAAAACCCTACATTCTCCAACTAATAACTTTCTTTGCTTATTCCTTGTTTCGATAGTCATTAGTCAATAACTTTAGATTCATAGTTAATTTTAGTTATTAATCATATAAATCTTGATTGTTCATTCTCCTGGATAGCAATCAAGCTAGAAACTACAAGAATACTATTTAAATCCAATCCCTGTGGATACGATATTATTCTATACTATATTTGACTGGCAAGCATAATTTAAGTGTGTGTTTCGAGCTCGTCACGGCACGGCGTCCGCAGCTCTGAAGTCCCATTCTACTTCTTTTAGCTGTTCATTTCATTCAAACTGTTATGCTTATTTCAAACCATTATTTTGTAGTATCTTAGACGCTCATGTATTCGTGATACCAGATCCGGGATTGTATTTGAATTTCGTCACTTATTAGCTTATTTATCTTGTTTCAGACTATTCAATTTCACTATTGTCATCATATTTGAAGTTTGTTAAAAATAGTTAATAAATACATGTAACGTTAGATTGCCTAGCAAGTGAAATGTTAGGCGCCATCACGGTCCCGATGGTGCAAATTCTGGGTCGTGATAAGAAAGTTGAGGAACATCAAGAACTGTTGATTTTTTCGAAGATTTCTTATCTTGACCTTGTTTCATAGGGTCATTGCGTATTTTTGTTCGCCTCAAAATTGAGTGCTTTAGTGGGTATACGTCGTGTAACCCTTTTCGGAGTTGTTGAATCAGCCATTGAAGACGAAATTTGAAGTTTTTTGTTGTTGAAAACCTAACAATGGTGAAAATAAAAAAATAAAAAAGTGAAGAGAAAAAGAAAAGGCGTGAACTGGCCAAAAACCTTAACAATTACCACGAATGTTTGGAGCAAACGTTGAATGTGAGATATAATCGTGCTTTAACAATTACCCCAATCTTGCTGTGAGAGAGAGAGATCGCGGAGAGAGAAAGAAGAAGTATTTTACTGATATTTGAGAGAGAATAACTGAAAGAAAGAGAGAGGAAAACATAAATAATGCCTTATCGGCAGTGTGTACCATAAATACATATTTTGCTATAAAATATATAAGGTAGCTATAGAAAATAATATTTTAAAATAGTTTTGGTTTATAATAAATAGGATGTATACCTTTGCTATAGGAGATAATTTTTTTTTTATTTTAACCAAAATATATTTAATTTAAGATTAAATCCAAATTTGTTATAGATTTAAATCAACTAAAATTTTCATCGCTTACAAGGCCATTTCATAAGACACAAATAAGTTAGCTAGATATAGCGTGATAAATTGCACAAAACGACCTGAGAATTCGGATTGGCTTAACAAAGAATGTGTATTGGCATTCAAAATTTTCTTAAAAGCAAGCCCGATTAATTACTAAACAAAGTCCGAATTCTTATATAAGCACAAAAAAAAAAAAAAAAAAAAAAAAAGAAGAAGAATCAACATTGGCTTATCATACCTCCAATTAGGATCAGACACCACTCTCACCATTTTTACTTTAGTGCACACTGTGGCTATCCACGAGCATATATAATCGAAAAAATTAGCTGGAATAACTATTTTTTGGCCGGTTATTAGAGTATAGTTACTTTAAATTGTATCAGTAAAGTAGTCACTTTTTAATGCGAAAATAAAACTTGGATAAAAATAATCCCTGATAAAATATGAAAAACTCAAATAACGAATACTGGAGTTTGAACATTTATAAGTTCAAAATCCAAAAATTATTCCTAGAGTTTGACATGTTCAAGATTAACTATTGGAGTTTAAACATTTTATTGTTCAAACTTAAGGAACGATTGCTAGAGTTCGAGTTCACGCTGCTGAAAACAATGGCAGGAGGATTAATTGCCTACGCTCCACTTCACGGCTGTGATAGTTGCTGATAAATCGCAAAATGGCTGGAAGAAAGTGACGGAATCCGAGTTGCTAATTTCTTTGCACAATCTTCAGATAATCCATCCATTCCGCTCTTGGTTCACATTCTTCCTTATTGCGTGCAATTATTGCCATGAAATTACAGTGGAGTAATGTGGAGCTAAAAGCACAAATTGGACAGAACATTTTTTTATGGTGGAGTTTCATCCTTCTGGGCATATCACAAGGAAAATGCGATTTGGGATCTGCAATGGATTGATCTCCATATATAATAGTTCTGCCCAAAAGATTCTTTATGTGGCATATCTAACTATTCATGTGCTGAGAGCCCTACAATCTAACTATTCATGTACTGAGAGCCCTACAGCCCAGGCACAATGCACATTATAAAGAGCGCACTCTACTATTGAGCTAATAGCTCGTCATGCGAGCCTTTCACTGGAGGACCCCTATGCCAAAAGTGAGATATTTGGTAGCTTAGGAGATGTGACACAGAAGAGTTGCTAGCTTGTATACGTACTGTGCAGATGAGGGAGAACCGAGTCATAGGGTTTTATACTATAAGAAACGTACCGGAGTTTTATCTTTGAAAGGTCTGAAGTCCACTATACACTGCTAGGGTTATTCTCTAGGTAATTTTTGAACTCCAATACAGTGTGCTGGAGTTTTACTTGTCTAGTCTTCAAAATCCTTACCGGATTTATTCCGTGTTTCAACTGGGGTTATTTGTCTAAAAGATTTTTGTATAAAGGGAATGGTTAATTTCTAATAGCTCCGTAAATACTGGCTAAAACTCTAATAGCAGAGGTCAAAAGTAGCTAATTACTAATTTCTTCCTATATATCACACTAACATGCTAAAAAATAATCATTTACATCAATTTAATGTCGACGTAGGCTTTTTGTCAAAGCCAGCCTACCCATATCTTCATAGTTGATATTGCTAAGGCCTAAAGCAAGAATAATGCAATAATTGATAAGATTTATAGGACACAAATCACATGATTCAATACAATACACATAATCATTAGCATGAAAACAATTTGTAATCATCTTTCTTTATTAAAGTTCAATTGTATTCCTGTTTTGTTGGACCACAAAGAGACAATGAACAGCTCTTTTGCGTGAGCCATGGGTTGCCATTGCTTGTTGAATATTCGAAAGTGAGCATAGCAACTAAAAGTGGCGAATGTACATTTTCGTCGCAATCAAATTTTACGGTTATATTTACATAATTTTTAAAACTTATATGTATATTAAATTCATATTTATTATTGCAAGGATAATCGATACGATAATCCCTAATACCTATCTTTTTAAAGTCATGAATCTGTCCTGCTAATTAGTAAATATCAATATAGATTTCTATTGATGAAATGTTAAATTCAGCTCCAGCTGCTGCTTTTTTTCAGTTTGATTTTCCGTTCAATTATTTTGAGCTTAACTTTTTAACGAGTAAAACCATTTTTTTTTTTTTTTTTTTTTACATTGGCAGGTCTCCTAAAAAGTAACTAGAGATAACAACCGAAAACAATTAGGCCACTAGTAACCTAAAAGTTAAAACAGGTTAACATTATTGATAGAGTGACAAAGTAAAATTCATTTTTCTAAATAGAAATTTTTATATTATCTGAAGATCAAGTTCTCAATAATCAGGCAAAGTTAGAGTATCAGGTACGAATTCGGATCAATTAGCTTTTGCTTAGACCTTATCTTTGTATTAAAAAATCTATTAGATATGTATAAAAATTTAACTATACACCCAATAATAAAGACGAGTTATGAGTTCAGTAATAAATTCGAAATTTATATAACTCAAATCCTAGTTATGCCTCTGTCAATAATCATATAAAAAGTTAACCAATTCCAGAGTGCCATTTATAGAGTAGAGCAGCTCAATAGGAAAGACTTTGATTTCAATGCCAGCTTTTAGGAATGTCTTTCAGGAGGTGAGTAGGTAAGATAAGATTATGTATTTGAACCTTTTTAGCGAGCATATTTTTTTCCATATAAGATTTGAAGTTGTTTCTCTTTCTTTGTTGTACGTATCAATTTGATTCAGTATTAGTTATATCCATTTCCCGTACATATATGTTTATATTCTTCTTAAGAATTTTATGTTTTTTGGTAGATCTGATTTCTGAAAGGTACGTGTTAAGTTTGTTCCAGATTTACCTGTTTATTAACTAAGTTACTCTCTGTTTTTTGATTGCCCTCAAGTTTTATCCGAAGGTAACATTAATTTCTCAGGAAGTTCAGGAGCTCATTTTCATGTTATCGTAACACTCTTGCTGAGTCAAATATTTGAAATATTTTTTAATATAGTTTTTTCATTGATAAACATATTTTGTGGTTATCGATTTTATTTTTAAGAAATCATTGTCCAAGTTTATTGGAAAGTCTTGTTCTTTATTTGGATATAGATAGTGTGAGCGTAAAATCCTGTCTCACAGCGTTAAAATTTTGTCATAGTAGTACTGGTGGCCATGAGAAGTCTTTGTTTTGGCCTTTTATGTAAATTAGTATATCTAAAAACGTGTGTCGCACGTTAATAATGGCATCTGATGATTTAAATTTTTATTTATATGAAGGAACAATAAAACTTAATTAATGGAAGAAATTTTATATATAATAATACAATAATCTTCTAAATGCCGAAAAGTATTGTTACATTAGCATAATACGTGAATTCAAAATGAAAGAATATCATAAGAACTTACACAAATGATCAATTAGTCATGTTAAGCAGATAATTATGTATTGTAGTTTAAAGGTATCTAATATGATGGTATCTAATCGAACACTTCTTTATAGACAATGTTTTTTTGTGTATATTTTCTTCTAATGCTTTGGTTGCTATGTCATAACCAGAACTCTTGTTGTCGTTATTGATATCTGTCTTGAAAGTGCAACATATAGTATTCATGCAAGAAATATATTGTTATAAATATAGTCCAATGACAAACATCTTAAATTTGGTATTAAAGTATTTAAATATTCTTCTTAGTAGTAATTGTTGGTATCATTTTCTGCTGAGTCAAAACTGAAAAATATTTTATTTTTATCATAAAACTTAGCAATCAATCTTTTATTTAGTTGATCAACATATTCATTTATGCTAGCTAAGATAGTTCTTTAATTTTATCATGTAATTTGCACAAATTGTATTTTAATCTAATGATGGAAATATTTTCCATAATAAATGCACTACTATTACCATTGTGGTTGATAACCAAGTGTTCTTGAAGAACCAACTCATCTTTTATTGGATGCTCTTCTTCGTTTCCGACACGAAGCAAGAAGTCACTGAATGTTGGATCTGTTCTTACTTTTATATTTCTTGTCATTTAAATATTTTTCATTTGAGGCCATAAGTATAGTTTTGGCAAGCTAGCTTTTACAGTTCCTACTTTCGTCAATTTTGGAACAACTGGTAGTATTTGACAGAGATCACCTCCCAAACTTTTACTTTTCCACCAAATAGTTTATTAATATCCAATATATCTCTAAAACTCTGGGCAATTGTTTCGAGCGTTTGACACTTAACCAAAAGCGCTTCATCCCATTTTATCACTTTTGCTTTTCTTATAAATTTAGCATTATTGCCCTACTTTAATATATTTGTGACAGCTATTTCAGTTATTTGAGAGGTATATCAAATCTAAAGTGAATTTTACGTCCTCATAATAAAATCGTTGATCTTATTGCTAACAATATCATGCCTTTTGATCTGCATTTGCAAGTAATGCGTGACATATGAATATTATTTCGATTCTGCTGGAGGTATCTACAAATGATAATCCCGCTATACCAGAGTCAACTTTTTATTATATAGTCTTGAAAGCTTATTCTTGTTCAGGATTTAGCTCTGATTGTGCTTCCTCAAACACTATGGCCTTCTTAATATTATGCTAACTTTTTTACTTTGTGATATATTTTTTTAATCTATAACACTCTTTTTATGAAATAAATAAATGTACCCTAAGATTAGTTTTTTAACTTAAAAAATAATTTTACTCATATGATGAATTTAAAATGTAACGACCCGATGTGTCGTAGAAACACGTGGTAGTAAATCATATAGATTCGGCTTGTTTAATGTGCAAATTCTTCCTTGTGATTATGTAATCTTATTAATTTTTTTGCAGTAAATGAGGTATAAGAACCCAAGAGTAGGGAAAAGAATTCAAAAGATAAGAGAAAAAGGGCAAAAGGTGTCGCAAAGTCCACTATGCGATCGCATATGTGCGAATGCGAGTCGCATAGTTGGCATCCTTCGTCGCATAGTGAAGCAGAGAACTGGGCAAACTTCTTGTCGAAAATGCGACGAGAATGCGGATCGCATTTCAGATATGCGAACCGCATATCTCGCACAGGCGTCGCATAGTGAAACAGAAAAACTGGGCAAACCTTTCGTCGAAAATGCGACGAGAAATGCGATCGCATTTTAGAAATGCGAACCGCAGATTTGACAGTAGGATCGCAGAGTGAGACAGAGTTTTGGGTCAAATATTGTGTCAGAAATGCGGCCCAAATGCGGACCGCATATGTGTTCTGCGACCAGAATGCGATCGCATTCTGGCATTTGGCCACTTATTTTCATTCCGATTTTTGACCCACTATAAATAGGGACCCATAACCCTAACATGCAAAAACCCTCTTATTTTCGATACTTCCCCTGTAAAACTCACCAAACCACCTTCAAACCATAGCAAATCAACCTTCAAATCACCCTGTAAACAACCCCAAATTCCATGAAAACACCTCCATCACATAGCTATCAACCCCCAATTACCACCCCAGCTTTCCCCATTTAAACTCACCAAAACCCAGCTAAGAAATCGTCTGAAAACAACCCCAAATAC
Organism: Nicotiana obtusifolia; assembly: GCA_002018475.1. Taxonomy (NCBI): domain Eukaryota; kingdom Viridiplantae; phylum Streptophyta; class Magnoliopsida; order Solanales; family Solanaceae; genus Nicotiana; species Nicotiana obtusifolia. The sequence continues at coordinate 69,997 of MCJB01026705.1, read as the reverse complement.
GCTGAAAAACAACCGTGAAACCATCCTTTCAACACCCCAACATCAGTTACGAAATTTTCCACTGTCTAACCCCAAAACCCCAGCACAAATTGCTGACGATTTCATGGTGGAACAGTACTAGGAATCTAAGACGAGTTTGAGGCTCGAAGGCTTGTGGCTCTGATTGTTGCAGAGATTTAAATGCATTGGAAACCTAGAGTTTAGAAGCAAAGCGAGGTAAGTGGTTGTCCTAATCTTAGCTTGAGGGACTAGGAATCATGTGCTAATTGCTAAATTGATTCTTGTTGAGAACAATGTATAGGTATGGTGACGAGTACCTATACATTGGTGTCGAGCATGACCGTGGGTCGTTTATTAATAATTGTTGTGCAACTATTGTTCTAATTTCTGAATATTATCCGTGATATTGTTGTGACATAAGTGGGAGCGGGTGGCACGCCTGCCACAAGATATCGTGAAATGAGGGCGGGTGGTACGCCTACCACATGAATTTATCATTATAATTGTTCCTCGTGATTACAGGTTGATGTATCTATTATTCGGCATAACTTAGATTGTTAGATGGACTAGTTGAATAAGGAAGTGTTAGAAGTCAAATAGGGGTTCAGTGTCTAAGTCATGGGTAGTGTCTTAGGAGTTCATTAGGAGTTTAAGGGATCCGGAGTCACAATAGCAGCGTCGTGTCTAGATTTAGTGAAATGATAGTTGGGTTGGGAGGTTAATTGTAGAACTTTGACTGTAATTGAGTACTAAGATTGATTGAGCTAAATAGGAGTCAAATAAGGTTTGGTTATAGCTGATCCCTCCCCTCCCCCCCTCCTCCCCGGCCAGGATGATTGTTTGATGTTGTTTATTCCCTAATTAGGAAGTTGTTATGTTGCCTTGTTCCCTTGCCGGGACTTCTTGTGATGGTTGTGGTATTGTAAGTGGGAGCGGGTGGCACGCTTGCCACAGGATACATTGTAAGTGGGAGCGGGTGGCACGCCTGCCACGGGATGTGATGTATGTGGGAGCGGGTGGCACGCCTGCCACGAGAGGTTACTGTAAGTGGGAACGGGTTGCACGCCTGCACAAGAGGTTACGAGAGGTGAAGGTGGCTTGTATCTCTTCTCATTGTGTTAAAGGCTAAATTGCAGTTATCTTTCTTATTCATTAATGATTCGCTTCCCTTTATTGGTCTGTTATTGCAATGTATGTTTTCTTTCCCCCGTTTAAATTGTTTATGTATTTCTAGTTTTCTGTTGTAGATACATATATGTTGATAACTGTACAGGTTTATCTGGAGTCTGGTCCTAGCCTTGTCACTACCTCGCCGGGGTTCGACCAGGCACTTACCAGCACATGGGGTCGGTTGTGTTGATACTAAACTCTGCACTCTTTTGTGCAGATCCCGGTGCCGCGGGTTTCGAATAGTAGAAGGCTTCCAGCTTTGTGATTATCAGGCGACCCAAGGTAGTACTGCAGACGTTCGCAGACCTTGGTGTCCCCTGTCCATTTCCCTTACCTGTTTCTTCCACGTAGTTCGGAGACAGTATTTTGTTATTTTTTTCAGAATCGTATTTGTAGAAACTCTTAGATAGTCTGTGAAACTGTGACACCAGATCTTGGGTAGTTTGTAAAAGAGATTTTCATTTGAAATATTCTATGCATTTTGCTCGTTAAATTGTGTTGTTTATTTATGGTTAGTTGTAGTTGAATTGATTTCGAATGAAAACATGGTAAATAATTCGGTTGATTGGCTTGCCTAGCTTTTACTAGTAGGCGCCATCACGACTCCCGAGGGTGCGAATTCCGGGTCGTGACAGGTTGGTATCAGAGCCCTAGGTTTACATAGGCCTCACAGTTCACAGTCAAACTCAGTAGAGTCTGAGGGATCGGTACGGAGACGTCTGTATTTACCCCCCAGAGGCTAAAGAGTTAGGAAAAGACTCCAGTTTTTGTTCATCCTTGTCGTGCGGTTTGCCTCTCAAATACTAATTGAATTCCTATTCTGTTCCTCGCAGATGGCGAGAACACGCGCTTCCTCTTCTACCGCTCAGCAGCCCGAGCCCCCAGCAACAGCTCCTACACGGGGCAGAGGGCGAGGCCGAGGTCGTGCTAGGGTCGAGGCAGGGGCAGGACTCAGCCTCCTGCAGCAGCACCTGTGGCGGAACCTCAGGTTGATCTTGATGAGGGGGTTCCGGCCCCAGCAGCTCCGGTGGACCCAGCTCAGGTCCCTGAGGGGTTTATTGCTACCCCGGTCCTTCAGGACGCTTTGGTCCGGTTAGTGGGCCTCATGGAGAATATCACTAGAGCGGGCTTACTTCTTGTAGCGCCAGCCACTCCTCAGGCTGGGGAAGGGACTCAGACTACGGCTACTCGTACTCCGGAGCAAGTAGCTCCCCAGGCTCAGGTCCCAGCAGCTCAGCCAGCTGTAATGGTTCAGCCGGAAGCAGTAGCTCAGGCCTGCACTGGGGCGGCCATGTTCGCCGATGCCTTGTGGAGACTGGATAGGTTCACCAAACTATTCACTACCACTTTCAGCGGTACTTCTTCGGAGGATCCCCAGGACTTCTTATATAGTTGCCACGAGGTCCTCAGGAATATGGGTATTGTTGAGACCAACGGGGTAGATTTTGCGGCATTTCGCCTGTCTGGATCCGCCAAGACTTGGTGGAGGGATTATTGCTTGACTAGGCCAGCCGGCTTACCATCTTTGACTTGGGAGCAGTTTACAGAGTTGTTTCTGGAGAAGTTTCTCCCTGTTACTCAAAGAGAGGCTTATCGGAGGCTGTTTGAGCGACTCCAACAAGGCTCCATGACAGTTACCCAGTATGAGTCCAGGTTCATCGACTTGGCTCGACACGCTCTCATCCTACTTCCTACAGAAAGGGAGAGAGTGAGGAGATTTATTGACGGTCTTATCCAGCCAATCCGTCTTCAGATGGCTAGGGAGACCGGTAGTGAGATTACCTTCCAGGAGGCGGTCAATGTGGCCCGCAGAGTCGAGATGGTTCTGTCACATGGGAGTGGTCATGGGTCGGATAAGAGACCCCGTCATTCAGGCAGATTCGTCGGTACTTCGTCTGGAAGCAGAGATTCCTATGGTAGAGGCCATCCTCCTCGGCCTTTCCAATCAGCCCTCCAGGTTTCTCACGGTGCTTCAGGTCACTGCAGTGCGCAGATGCAGTACCTTGATTAGCAACCCATCAGTGCATCACTGCCTCAGAGTTTTTAGGGTCGACAGTCTAGGCTTGTTTTATTTGTGGTGATACAAGGCACATTGCTAGGTATTGTCGTCGTGTCTTAAGTAACTCTCCACACCAGGATTCTCGTGCTATGACTCAGGCACCTAATGTTCCGCTGTCCGCCCAACTAGCTAGAGGTGGGGGTATAGGTGCTAGAGATAGAGGTAGAGGTACTAGAGGTGGAGCTCAGGTCGACAGAGGTGGGGGTCAGCCAGCAGCAGGCCGTCCTAAAGATGTGGCTCAGGGTGGTGGGGCTCCGCCCCGATGTTATGCTTTTCCAGCCCGGCCCGAGGCTGAAGCTTCAGATGTTGTAATCACAGGTATAATTCTGGTTTGTGATAGAGAAGCTTCAGTATTATTTGATCCGGGGTCTACTTACTCATATGTCTCATCTTACTTTGCACCGTATCTGGTCGTGCCTAGTGATTCATTGAGTGCTCCGGTACATGTGTCCACCCCGGTGAGTGATTCCATTGTGGTAGATCGAGTTCATCGTTCCTGTGTTGTAGTTATTGAGGGTCTTGAGACCCGGGTAGACTTATTGCTTCTAGACATGGTTGATTTTGATATCATACTGGGAATGGACTGGTTATCACCTTACCACGCCATCCTGGACTGCCATGCAAAGACTGTGACCTTAGCATTACCGGGTATGCCCCGTTTGGAGTGGAAAGGAACTCCTGGTCATTCCACCCGTAGCATTATCTCTTATGTGAAGGCTCGACGTATGGTCGAGAAGGGGTGTTTGGCTTATTTGGCTCATGTTCGTGATTCCAGTGCTGAGGTCCTCTCTATTGAGTCTGTGCCCGTGGTTCGTGAGTTTCCCGAGGTCTTCCTATCCGACCTGCCGGGAATGCCACCCGACAGGGATATAGACTTTTGTATTGATTTGGTTCTGGGCACTCAACCCATTTCTATTCCGCCGTATTGGATGGCTCCGCCAGAGCTAAAAGAATTGAAAGAGCAGTTGCAAGACTTTCTCGAGAAGGGTTTCATTAGGCCCAGTATTTCACCTTGGGGGGCGCCCGTGTTATTCGTGAGAATGTGCATCAATTACCGGCAATTGAACAAGGTTACAATCAAAAATAAGTACCCATTGCCGAGGATCGATGATTTGTTTGATTAGCTCTAGGGTGCCAGGGTATTTTTAAAAATTGATTTGAGGTCTGGTTACCATCAGTTGAAGATTAGGGCATCCGATGTCCCTAAGACAGCTTTCCGCACTCGATACGGGCATTATGAATTCTTGGTCATGTCCTTTGGGTTGACAAATGCCCCAGCAGCTTTTATGGACTTGATGAACCGAGTGTTTAGGCCTGACCTGGATTCGTTTGTGATAGTTTTCATCGATGACATCCTGTTATATTCCCCCAGCCAGGAGGAGCACGCGCAGCATCTCAGAGTGGTTCTTCAGACTCTGAGAGATAGTCAGTTGTATGCTAAATTTTCAAAGTGTGAATTTCGGCTGAGTTCGGTTACATTTCTAGGTCATATTGTATCGGCAGAGGGTATTCAGGTTGATCCGAAAAAGATTGAGGCAGTCAAGAACTGGCCTAGGCCGGCATCAATCACAGAGATTCGGAGTTTCTTGGGACTGGCAGGCTACTATCGTCGGTTCGTGGAGGGGTTTTCATCGATTGCAGCCCCGATGACCAAGTTGACTCAGAAAGGTGTCCAGTTCCAGTAGTCGGAAGAGTGTGAGGCGAGCTTTCAGAAGCTCAAGACATCTCTGACCACAGCACCAGTGTTAGTTTTGCCCATAGGCTCAGGGCCCTACACAGTCTATTGTGGCACCTCACGTACTGGGCTTGGTGCAGTGTTAATGCAAGAGGGCAGGGTCATTGCCTATGCTTTGAGGCAGTTGAAGGTTCATGAGAAAAACTATCCGGTGCATGATTTAGAATTGGCAGCCANGTCCACCCCGGTGAGTGATTCCATTGTGGTAGATCGAGTCCATCGTTCCTGTGTTGTAGTTATTGAGGGTCTTGAGACCCGGGTAGACTTATTGCTTCTAGACATGGTTGATTTTGATATCATACTGGGAATGGACTGGTTATCACCTTACCACGCCATCCTGGACTGCCATGCAAAGACTGTGACCTTAGCTTTACCGGGTATGCCCCGTTTGGAGTGGAAAGGCACTCCTGGTCATTCCACCCGTAGCATTATCTCTTATGTGAAGGCTCGACGTATGGTCGAGAAGGGTGTTTGGCTTATCTGGCTCATGTTCGTGATTCCAGTGCTGAGGTCCTCTCTATAGAGTCTGTGCCCGTGGTTCGTGAGTTTCCCGAGGTCTTCCCATCCGACCTGCCGGGAATGCCACCCGACAGGGATATAGACTTCTGTATTGATTTGGCTCCGGGCACTCAACCCATCTCTATTCCGCAATATCGCATGGCCCCGCCAGAGTTACAGGAATTGAAAGAGCAGTTACAAGACTTGCTCGAGAAGGGTTTCATTAGGCCCAGCGTTTCACCTTGGGGTGCGCCCGTGTTATTCGTTAAAAAGAAGGATGGGTCAATGAGAATGTGCATCGATTACCGGCAATTGAACAAGGTTACAATCAAAAATAAGTACCCATTGCCGAGGATCGATGATTTGTTTGATCAGCTCCAGGGTGCCAGGGTATTTTCAAAAATTGATTTGAGGTCTGGTTACCATCAGTTGAAGATTAGGGCATCCGATGTCCCTAAGACAGCTTTCCGCACTCGGTACGGGCATTATGAATTCCTGGTTATGTCCTTCGGGTTGACAAATGCCCCAGCAGCTTTTATGGACTTGATGAACCGAGTGTTCAGACCTTACTTGGATTCGTTCATGATAGTTTTCATCGACGACATCCTAGTATATTCTCGTAGCCAGGAGGAGCACGCGCAGCATCTCAGAGTGGTTCTTCAGACTCTGAGAGATAGTCGGTTGTATGCTAAATTTTCAAAGTGTGAATTCCGGCTGAGTTCGGTTACATTTCTGGATCATATTGTATCGGCAGAGGGTATTCAGGTTGATCCGAAAAAGATTGAGGCAGTCAAGAACTGGCCTAGGCCGGCATCAATCACAGAGATTCGGAGTTTCTTGGGACTGGCAGGCTACTATCGTCGGTTCGTGGAGGGGTTTTCATCGATTGCAGCCCCGATGACCAAGCTGACTCAGAAAGGTGTCCAGTTCCAGTGGTCGGGAGAGTGTGAGGCGAGCTTTCAGAAGCTCAAGACAGCTCTGACCACAGCACCAGTGTTAGTTTTGCCCACAGGCTCAGGGCCTTACACAGTTTATTGTGATGCCTCACGTACTGGGCTTGGTGCAGTGTTAATGCAAGAGGGCAGGGTCATTGCTTATGCTTCGAGGCAGTTGAAGGTTCATGAGAAAAACTATTCGGTGCATGATTTAGAATTGGCAGCCATAATCCACACCTTGCAGATTTGGAGACACTACTTATATGGCGCACCGTGTGAGGTGTTCACGGATCATAAGAGTTTTCAGTATCTGTTCAAGCAAAAGGAGTTAAATTTGAGGCAGAGGAGATGGTTGGAATTATTAAAGGACTACGATGTCACCATCTTATATCACCCGGGAAAGGCCAACGTGGTGGCCGATGCCTTGAGTAGAAAGTCAGCCAGTATGGGCAGTCTTGCTTATATTCCGGTCGGTGAAAGACCCTTTGCTTTGGATGTTCAGACATTGGCCAATCGATTAGTGAGATTGGACATTTCTGAACCTAACCGGGTATTAGCTTACACGGTCGCTCGTTCCTCATTGCTGGAACGAATACGTGATCGACAGTTTGATGATCCCCATTTGCGTGTCCTTAAGGACACGGTACAGCGAGGAGGTACCAAGAAGGTCACCTTAGGCGATGATGGAATTTTGAGATTGCAGGGTCGAGTTTGTGTACCCAATGTAGAGGGACTTCGGGAGTTGATTTTGAAAGAGGCCCATAGTTCCAGGTATTCTATTCACCCGGGTGCCGCAAAGATGTATCGGGATTTGCGACAACATTATTAGTGGCGTAGAATGAAGAAGGATATAGTTGCATACGAGGCTCGGTGTTTGAATTGTCAGCAGGTTAAGTGCGAGCATCAGCGACCTGGTGGACTATTCCAGAAAATTGAACTCCCCGAGTGGAAGTGGGAACGGATCACTATGGATTTCGTGGTTAGACTTCCGCAGACCCGGAAGAGGTTAGACGCAATTTGGGTCATTATTGACAGGCTGACTAAGTCGGCACATTTCATCCCGGTGGCAGCCTCCTATTCATCCGAGAGGTTAGCCGAGATCTATATCCGGGAAATTGTCCGCCTTCATGGTGTGCCGGTATCTATTATTTCAGATCGAGGTACGCAGTTTACCTCACGTTTTTGGAGGGCTGTCCAGCGAGAGTTGGGCACCCAGGTTGAATTAAGCACAGCATTTCATCCGCAAACAGACGGACAGTCCGAGCGGACTATTCAAATATTCGAGGATATGCTCCGAGCTTGTGTTATTGACTTTGGAGGTTCGTGGGATCAATTTTTGCCATTAGCAGAGTTCGCCTACAATAACAGCTACCAGTCGAGCATTCAGATGGCTCCTTACGAGGCTTTATATGGTAGGCGATGTCGAACTCCGGTTGGGTGGTTCGAGCCGGGGGAGGCTCGGTTGATGGGTAGGGATCTGGTTCAGGAGGCCTTGAACAAGGTCAAAATCATTCAGGAAAGGCTTCGTACAACTCAGTCCAGGCAAAAGAGCTATGCAGATCGAAAGGCACGAGATATAGCCTTTATGGTTGGTGAGCGGGTATTACTCTGATTGTCGCCTATGAAAGGCGTGATGAGATTTGGAAAGAAGGGGAAGCTTAGCCCTAGGTTCATTGGTCCATTCGAAATTCTTGACCGAGTGGGGGAGGTGGCTTATAGGCTTGCATTGCCGCCGAGCTTATCGGCTGTGCATCCAGTTTTCTATGTGTCCATATTCCGGAAATATCACGGCGATCCAACTCACGTGCTAGATTTCAGCACTGTTCAGTTGGACGAGGACTTATCTTATGAGGAAGAACCTGTAGCCATTCTAGACCGGCAAGTCCGTCAGCTGAGGTCGAAGAGTTTTCCTTCTGTTCGTGTACAGTGGAGAGGTCAGCCTCCTGAGGCATCGACCTGGGAGTCCGAGTCGGATATGCGGAGCCGTTATCCACATCTATTTCCCGTCTCAGGTACTTCTTCATCCTGTCCGTTCGAGGACGAACGGTTGTCTTAGAGGGGGAGAATGTAACGACCCGATGTGTCGTAGAAACACGTGGTAGTAAATCATATAGATTCCGCTTGTTTAATGTGCAAATCATTCCTTGTGATTATGCAATCTTATTACTTTTTTTGCAGTAAATGAGGTATAAGAATACAAGAGTAGGGAAAAGAATTCAAAAGATAAGAGAAAAAGGGCAAAAGGTGTCGCAAAGTCCACTATGCGATCGCATATGTGCAAATGCGAGTCGCATAGTTGGCATCCTTCATCGCATAGTGAAGCAGAGAACTGGGCAAACCTCTTGTCGAAATGCAGATCGCATTTCAGATATGCGAACCGCATATCTCGCACAGGCGTCGCATAGTGAAACAGAAAAATTGGGCAAACCTTTCGTCGAAAATGCGACGAGAAATGCGATTGCATTTTAGAAATGCGAACCGCAGATTTGACAGTAGGATCGCAGAGTGAGACAGAGTTTTGGGTCAAATATTGTGTCAGAAATGCGGCCCAAATGCGGACCGCATATGTGTTCTGCGACCAGAATGCGATCGCATTCTGGCATCTGGCCACTTATTTTCATTTCGATTTTTGACCCACTATAAATAGGGACCCATAACCCTAACATGCAAAAACCCTCTTATTTTCGATACTTCCCTTGTAAAACTCGCCAAACCATCTTCAAACCATAGCAAATCAACCTTCAAATCACCCTGTAAACAACCCCAAATTCCATGAAAACACCTCCATCACATAGCTATCAACCCCCAATTACCAACCCAGCTTTCCCCATTTAAACTCACCAAAACCCAGCTGAGAAATCGTCTGAAAACAACCCCAAATATGCTGAAAAACAACCGTGAAATCATCCTTTCAACACCCCAACATCAGTTACGAAATTTCCCACTGTCTAACCCCAAAACCCTAGCACAAATTGCTGATGATTTCGTGGTGGAACAGTACTAGGAATCTAAGACGAGTTTGAGGCTCGAAGGCTTGTGGCTTTGATTGTTGCAGAGATTTGAATGCATTGGAAACCTAGAGTTTAGAAGCAAAGCGAGGTAAGTGGTTGTCCTAATCTTAGCTTGAGGGATTAGGAATCATGTGCTAATTGCTAAATTGATTCTTGTTGAGAACAATGTATAGGTATGGTGACGAGTACCTATACATTGGTGTCGAGCATGACCGTGGGTCGTTTATTAATAATTGTTGTGCAACTATTGTTCTAATTTATGAATATTATCCGTGATATTGTTGTGACATAAGTGGTGCCACAAGATATCGTGAAATGAGGGCGGGTGGTACGCCTACCACATTAATTTATCATTATAATTGTTCCTCATGATTACAGGTTGATGTATCTATTATTCGGCATAACTTAGATTGTTAGATGGACTAGTTGAATAAGGAAGTGTTAGAAGTCAAAAAGGGGTTCAGTGTCTAAGTCATGAGTAGTGTCTTAGGAGTTCATTAGGAGTTTAAAGGATCCGGTGTCACAATAGCAACATCATGTCTAGATTTAGTGAAATGATAGTTGGGTTGGGAGGTTAATTGTAGAACTTCGACTGTGATTGAGTACTAACATTGATTGAGCTAAATAGGAATCGAATATGGTTTGGTTATAGCTGATCCCCCCCCCCCCCCGGCCAGGATGATTGTTTGATGTTGTTTATTCCCTAATTGGGAAGTTGTTATGTTGCCTTGTTCCCTTGCCGGAACTTCTTGTGATTGTTGTGGTATTGTAAGTGGGAGCGGGTGGCACGCCTGCACAAGATAACGGGAAATGAGGTGGCTTGTATCTCATCTCATTGTGTTAAAGGCTAAATTGCAGTTTTCTTTCTTATTCATTAATGATTCGCTTTGCTTTGTTGGTCTGTTATTGCAATGTATGTTTTCTTTCCCCCGTTTAAATTGTTTATGTATTTCTAGTTTTCTGTTGTAGATACATATATGTTGATAACTGTACAGGTTTATCTGGAGTCTGGTCCTAGCCTCGTCACTACCTCGCCGGGGTTAGGCCAGGCACTTACCAGCACATGGGGTCGGTTGTGCTAATACTACACTCTGCACTCTTTTGTGCAGATCCCGGTGCCGCGGGTTTCGGACAGTAGAAGGCTTCCAGCTTTGCGATTATCAGGCGACCCAAGGTAGTACTGCAGACGTTCGCAGACCTTGGCATCCCCTGTCCATTTCCCTTAGCTGTTTCTTCCACTTAGTTCGGAGACAATATTTTGTTATTTCTTTCAGAACCGTATTTGTAGAAACTCTTAGACAGTCTGTGAAACTGTGACACCAGATCTTGGGTAGTTTGTAAAAGAGATTTTTATTTGAAATATTCTATGCATTTTGCTCGTTAAATTGTGTTGTTTATTTATGGTTGGTTGTAGTTGAATTGATTTCGAATGAAAACGTGGTAAATAATTCGGTTGATTGGCTTGCCTAGCTTTCACTAGTAGGCGCCATCACGACTCCCGAGGGTGGGAATTCCGGGTCGTGACATAAAAATAATTTAATTGGATTCTCTTGCTAAATAATTAATTGAAAGATGTTATAAATACACTATATTATGGATGTTCATTTAGTACTCCGTTGTAAATAAGCTTCCTGAAGAAGCTTATCTATATGAGACTCCACCGTAAATATGTTTATCTATTTAGTACTCTATTGGAAATAAGCCTCCTGAAGAAGTTTATCCTTTCGGTACCCTGATATGGATAAACATCACCGCCGGTAGAAGATTATCTATATCTGGTACAATGAGCTTATCCTTCCGGTACTTCGTTATAGATAAACATCACCCCTGATAGAAGATTATCTATATCTGTTACAATGAGCTTATCCTTTCGGTATTCCGTTATGGATAAACATCACCCCTGGTAGAAGATTATTTATATCTGGTACAGTAGCAAGTTACAAGTAGCTTACACAGCAGCTTGCAGAAGCAGCTTACACAACAACTTCATTTATTCTATAAATAGTGGAGATTTCAGTTCATTATGTACATAAGTTTGAAGTTTGAATAATATATCAGTTTCTTTCTATACTTGTCTTTACTTTACAGTCTTTGTTTTATAACACGTTATCAGCACGAGACTCTGCCATCTCGAGCAAATACTTTGAAAGTATCATAGGTACAAACTTTCTTTTTCTAAATAATGTCAAATTTTTCTAAACTTGAATTTGTAGCCCTGGATATATTGAGCAAAAGCTACATGTCTTGGGTGGTTAATGCTGAAATTCATCTTGATGCGATGGATTTGGCATACACCATCAAGGACAAAAATCAAGCGTCAAACCAAGACCGTGCCAAAGCAATGATATTCCTACGCCAGCACCTTGATGAAGGCTTGAAAATAGAATATCTCACATTTAAAGATCCAGTCATTCTGTGGAATAATTTGAAAGATAGATATGACCACCTGAAGATGGTCGTTCTTCCACCGGCACGCTATGATTGGACTCATTTAAGGCTACAAGATTTTAAATCTATCAGTGAGTACAATTCCGCTATGTTCAGAATTATTTCCCAATTGAAATTATGTGGTAATAATATTACTGATCATGATTTGTTGGAGAAAACTTTCACCACTTTTCAAGCCTCGAATATGCTCCTGCAGCAGCAATATCGAGAGATGGGATTCAAAAAGTATTTTAAACTTATCTCACATCTTCTTGTAGCCGAGCAACATAATGGGTTATTAATGAAAACCATGAAAGCCGACCTACTAGTTCTTGTTCATTCCCTGAAGTGAATGAGATGAACTTCCACCAAACTAAGCGTGGAAGAGGTCGTGGCCCAGTCGTGGTCATGACCGTGGTCGGGGAATAAACTCTAATCCTGGTAATAATAATGCACCAAAGAACCCTCCTCACCACCAGCACTAGAAAAGGAAGGAACAAAAGCATGAAGCGGTGCAAGCAGCAAAGGTAGAAAATACATGCTACAGATGTGGAGGAAAATGGCACTGGTCACGTACCTGTCGTACGCCAAAGCACCTGGTTGAGCTGTATCAAGCCTCCCTGAAGAAGACAGAGAAAAATGCTGAAGCAAATTTTATTTCTGAAGATAATTTAGTCTTCATGCATTTGGACGTAGCTGATTACTTTGCACTCCCGAAAGGAGAAACAAGTCATGTGATTGGTGATGAATATGTAAAAATATAAGTATTTTAATTTTTATTGTTTGTAGTAGATAGTATAGTTATGTAATTGTTGTACATAAATAAAATTTATGCTTTGATAATGATGTTTACTATCATATTTTGTTTATGTCATTTTGAAGAATATGGATAATCCTCAAATTATGTTTGGATCAAAGACCAATCATGAAGATATTTGTGTAATTGATAGTGGAACAACTCATGCCATATTCAAAGATCAGAAATAATTTTCTTATTTGCATAAGGAAAAAGCAAATGTTTCAACAATTTCTAGTAATATAAGTTTGAATGAAGGCTCCGGAAGAGCCATTATATTTCTGTCTAAGGGAACAAAACTTATAATAGACAATGCATTATTCTCCTCCAGGTCTCAAAGAAACTTGTTGAGTTTAATAGATATCCGCCGAAATGGGTATCATGTTGAGACGATAGATGAAATGAGTATGGAATATCTTTGTATTACAAAGAATGTTTCTGGCCAGAAGTGCATTATAGAAAAGTTACCAACTTTATCTTCTGGCTTATACTATTCAAAGATTTGTACAGTTGAAACACTCTCTATCATAAACCAGAAGTTTACTGAGTCAAATATTTTTTTGCTTTGGCATGGCCGTTTGGGCCATCCTTGATCAATAATGATGAGACGAATTACTGAATATTCGAGTGGGCATCCATTAAAGAACCTGAAGATTCTTACAAATAATGAATTTTCTTGTAATGCTTGTTATCAAGGCAAAATGATTACTAGACCATCACAATTGAAGGTTGGCATTGAATCCCCTGCCTTTTTAGAAGGTGTACATGAGGATATATGTGGACCTATTCACCCACCAAGTGGGTTATTTAGATATTTTATGGTCCTAATAGATGCATCTTCAAGATGATCTCATGTGTGCCTACAATCATCTTGCAACCTAGCGTTTGCAAAGCTATTAGCCCAAATATTTCGATTAAGGGCACAACTTCCAAATTATCCTATAAAGGCTATTCGTCTTGATAATGCTGGAGAATTCTCATCTCAAGCTTTTGATGATTACTGTCTATCAATTAAGATAAAAGTTGAACATCCTATAACTTATGTTCATAATCAAAATGGCCTTGTAGAGTCATTTATTAAATGCCTGCAATTGATAGCAAGACCACTACTTATGAAAATAAAATTTTCCACTACTGTTTGGGGCCATGCTATCTTGCATGTAGCATCGTTTTTCCGTCTCAGACCGACACATTATAATAAATATTCTCTGTCACAATTAGTTTTTGGTCATGAACCAAATATTGCCCATATACGAATTTTTGGATGTGCTGTATATGTGCCTGTAGCACCACCACAGCGTAGTAAGATGGACTCGCAGAGAAGGTTAGGAATATGTGTTGGGTTTGAATCACCCTCTATTATTCGCTATCTAGAACCATTGATGGGAGATTTATTTACTGCTCGTTTGCAGATTGCTGGTTTGGTGAAACAAATTTCCCACAATTAGGGGGAAAGAAAAAGGAAATCAAAAGACAAATTTTGTGTGAAAAGTTTCATCATTGTCCCATTTTGATCCACGTACCCCTATATGTAGTCAGGAGGTCCAGAAGATCATCCATTTACAAAATATAGCAAATCAAATTCCAGACGCGTTTACTGATTTGAAAAGAATAACTAAGTCACATATCCCTACAGAGAATGTGCCGATCCGAATTGATGTCCCAGCAGGACCATCTACTAGTATGAGAGCTAATGAACCTAAAGCATGCCTGAAGCATGGTAGGCCTTTGGGTTCTAAGGATCGAAATCCTCTAAAAAGAAAATCGACAAATGATAACGATACTACAAAGAGATCTCCTGAAGAAACCCAAGATCTGATTAGTTCTGAGACTCAAATGAGTGAGAAGCTTTTAATAAGTTCTAATGGTGAAGGGATTAATGTAAATCAATCTAAAATAATACTGGATAATATTTTTGCATATAATGTTGCAATTAACATTATGAAAGATAGTGAGGATCTTGAACCCCGATCTATAGAAGAATGTCGACAAAGATCTGATTGGACCAAATAGCAAAAGACAATTCAATCAGAATTGAACGCACTTGCTAAAAAGAGAGGTCTTTGGACAAGTAGTCCAAACACCTGCTGGTATAAAATCAGTTGGTCATATTGTGCGAAAAATGAATGATAAAAATGAAATTGAAAGATACAAAGCTCGCCTTATCGCACAATGATTCTCTGAAGGACCTGGAGTCGATTTTCATGAAACATATTCACCAATTACGGATGCCATAACATTTCTATATCTCATCAGTTTAGCACTACATGGAAAGCTTGAAATACATCTAATCGATGTAGTTACAACTTATCTGTACGGTTCACTTGATAATGAAATTTGTATGAAATCCCTGAAGCATTTAAAATGCCTGAAGCAAATCCAAAATCTCGGAAAATGTGTTCAATCAGATTACAAAGATCTTTGTATGGTTTAAAGCAATCTGGGCGTATGTGGTATAATCGCCTTAGTGAATATTTGCTGAAAGAGGGTAACATAAATGATGTTATTTGTCCGTATATTTTTACAAAGAAAATGAGATCAGAATTTGTTATACTTGCTGTTTATATTGATGATATAAATCTTGTTGGAACTCCAGAAGAGCTCTAAAAGGCAATTGAATTGCTCAAGAAAGAATTTGAGATGAAAGATCTTGGAAAGACAAAAATTTGTCTTGGTCTGCAAATTGAACATTTAGAAAACATGATCTTTATCCATCAATCTGCCTATACAGAAAAAGTCTTAAAAATGCTTTTACATGGACAAAGTGCACCTATTGAGTACACAAATGGTTGTTTGATCACTTGAAGTGAATAAGGATTTGTTCCGACCTCCAGAAGAGGATGAAGAACTCCTTAGTCCCGAAATACCTTATCTTAGTGTAATCAGTGCACTTTTGTATCTTGCTAATACTACAAGGCCTGACATAACATTTTCTGTTAATTTACTAGCAAGATATAGCTCTTCTCCTCACGGAGACATTAGAACGAGATTAATCATATATTACGATATTTAAAGGAACACTTGATATGGGTTTATTTTATTCTGAAAAAGGTAGTGCAGATCCTGTTGGTTATGCAGATGCAGGTTATTTATCTTATCCACATAAAGCTCGATCTCAAACCAGGTACGTGTTACATGTAGAGGTACTGTCATATCATGACGCTCCACAAATCAATCTATTGTTACTACTTCTTCAAATCATGCTGAGATAATAGATATTATGAAGCAAGTAGGGAATGCATATGGTTGAGATCAGTGATTCATTTTATTCAAGGAAAATGTGGTTTGGAATGTGATAAAAGATCCACAATTTGATATGAAGACAATGCTGCATGCATAGCCCAATTAAAGGGAGAATTTATAAAAGGAGATAGAACGAAGCACATTTCACCAAAATTATTCTACACACATGATCTTCCGAAAAATGGTGACACTGATGTGCAACAAATCCGTTCAAGTGATGATCTGGCAGACTTATTCACTAAATCTTTACCAACTTCAACTTTTCAGAAGACGATATACAAGATTGGAATGCGGAGACTCAAATATTTGAAACAAGGTTTTAATTAGGGGGAGTAAAATACGCGCTATACTCTTTTTCCCTTACTCAAGTTTTTCCCACAGGGTTTTCCTTATAAGGTTTTTAATGAGACAACTAGTTATGCGTATTACTAAATATAGGTACTCTTTTTCCTTCACTAGGTTTTATTTCCCACGGGTTTTTTCCTAGTAGATTTTAATGAGGCACATTATCTTTTAATGAGCATCCAAGGGGGAGTGTTTATCTAGATGAGACTCCGTCGTAAATATGTTTATCAATTTACTACTCTATTGGAAATAAGCCTCCTGAAGAAGCTTATCTTTTCGGTACCCCATTATGGATAAAAATCACCCCCGATAGAAGATTATCTATATCTGGTACAATGAGCTTATCCTTTCGGTACTCCGTTATGGATATACATCACCCCTGGTAAAAGATTATCTGTATCTGGTACAATGAGCTTATCCTTTCGGTATCCCGTTATGGATAAATATCATTAACGGATAAATATCACCCCTGGTAGAATATTATCTATATCTGGTACAATAAGCTTATCCTTTCGGTACTCCATTATGGATAAATATCACCCCCGGTAGAAGATTATCTATATCTGGTATAGTAGCAACTTACAAGCAGCTTACATAGCAGCTTACACAACAGCTTCCTTTCTTTTATAAATAATGGAGATTTCAGTTCATTATGTACATAAGTTTGAAATTTGAATAATATATCAGTTTCTTTCTATACTTGCCTTTACTTTACAGTCTTTATTTTACAACAAAAGATTTGATTATTTGGGTTTAACATAAAAAATAATTAATTTTCCGTTGATTTAGATTCTTAATATTAGTTCTTCTCATGTTTGAATATTTAACCGTAATTATAATTTTATCCACCATAAATTTTATTTTCAAAGAGTAAAAAGATAGATCTGACATTCCACTTTTAGATCTTTATATTTGTAAAATCATTAGTGGTATTGACTCTTTCCTACCTTTTTCTTTCTCTTTCTCACACATTTATATTCTTAGAAATTTTCTTAGTTGTTCTTTAATAATTGTGTATTTTTTAATATTACACGAAAAGCTAATAATAAAAAAATATTATTTGAGTAAGAAAGCAGTTTAAATATAATATCATAATATATTGTTGTGGGGATTTATTTCTCAATTTCAACGCTTTATACAGTCCGTTTAGCATTACTTTTTTTTCTTGGTATTGGATATTATAGAGTATAATGTGTTACCAATATGGAGGATTCTTATGAAATTGATTTTATTAAACCTTCCTATATATTTTTAATAAGAATTCAAAAGACAAGATTCTATTAATTTTAAAATCTTAAATAGTAAAAAACTTTGACATAGAAGTTATTGTTGTCCAAAAAATAAGTTATTACAGTTATTTCCTTTTCCTATGAGTTCTTCTGTTTAATATTTTCGGGCTATTTTGGTATATCAATATTGTATTTGTACTTTTATAATAATATAGGCTCTCATGATTCTAAATGAATTTGGACAATAATACGTTTTTAAAAATTAAATTAGTAATAGGATTTTTTAAAGACGTATATCCTAAAAGTAACATGATTACATGGCTAAAAATATATACGTATCGTGAAAGTAATTATATTAACAGGAAATCTAATGTGTCCCTAAAGGTATTAGGTTTACATGCTAACATGTAGTATTATTTATTTATGCCAGAAAATAATTATACTAATAGGATACCTAAAGGTAATTATGTAGGTTTCCTAACGTATAGTATTATGTCCTAAAACAAATATGATTACAAGGCTAATGTCTAGAATTCTTTCTATGTCCTTTTATTGTGAGTTATTGTAAGGACCCAGCCGGTTGTTTTGAGTATTTTAGTCCCGATCCCCTATTTATTGCCTCCTCTATGTTGTATTATGTTTACGTGATTTTCCGGGAGTATTTGGTATTGGTTCGGGTGAGTTTCGGAGTGAAATGAGACACATAGTCCCTAAGTTGGAGGCTTAAGTTGAAAGAGTTGACCGTAGTTTGACTTTTATGTAGACGACTCCGGATTTTTGACGGTTCCAATAGCTCTGTATGGTAATTTTGAACTTAGGAGCGTGTCCGGATGTTGATTTGGAGGTCCGTAGGTCGTTTTAGCTTGAATTGGCGGAAGTTAGAAAGTTGAAGGTTTAGAAGTTTGACCGGGAGTTGAATTTATTGATATCTAATTTATTGAGGTCAATTAGAGTTATTTTTGGTATGAATTGAAATTAGTTTTGGAATTGGAAGTTCATATTTTCAATAGGCTTGAATTGAGTTGCGATTCGTAGAGTCGATGTTGTTTGATGGGATATTTGGCCTCGAGTATGTCTGTTATGTGTTTTGGAACTTGGCATATTCGGACGGGGTCCCGGGGGCCCGTGTAATGACCCGGCCGGTCGTGTTGAGTATTTTAGCCCCGATCCTCTAATTAATGCTTCCTCTATGTCATATTGTGATTATGTGACTTTGCGGGGTGTTTGGGTTTGATACGGGTGAGTTTCGGAGTGAAATAGGACACATAGTCCCTACGTTGAAGTCTTAAGTTGTTAAGTTGATCGTAATTTGACTTCTATGTAGATGACTCCGGAATGGAATTTTGATGGTTCCAATAGCTCCGTATGGTGATTTTACACTTAGGAGCGTGTCCGGATGTTGGTTTGGAGGTCCGTAGGTCGTTTCGGCGTGAATTGGCGAAAGTTGGAAAATTGAAGGTTTGGAAGGTTGGAAAGTTTAACCAGGAGTTGACTTTATTGATATCAAGGTCGGATCCAATTCCAGAAGTTAGAATATGTCTATAATGTCATTTATGAATGGTGTGCAAAACTTGAAGTAAATCGGAGTTGTTTTGGTTTGAATCAGCATTGGTTTCAGAATTCGAAAGTTTATAGTTTCATAGGCTTGAGTTGGGTTGCTATTCATAGAATCGATGTTCTTTGATGTGATTATTGGACTTGATTAGGTCCGTTATGTGTTTTAGTACTTTTTGGTATGTTTGGTCGAGGTCTCGGGGGCCTCGGGTGTAATTCGGACCATGTTCGCCGCATTTCGAAACCTTAAGGATTGCTGAAGGTGCTGGTTTCTTTCTACGTGTTTGCGTAGAGCCTTCAGGGGTTTCTGGAAATTTACCCTTCGCGTTCGCAAAAAAGGCCACGTGTTCGCGAAGGTTCTGAGTTTTTGTGCGCTGCGATTCTGTACATGGAGCCGCATTCGCGATGAGGAAAGGTAGGCTGGGGGGACCTCACGCGTTTGGTCTACGCTTTCACAAGAGAGGCTTCGCGATCGCGAAGTCTGAGATCTTTGGTCATCGCGTTCGCGAGTGGGTTCTCGTTCTCGTAAGAGGAATTTGAGCGACATCATTTTTGTGCTTCGCGAAAGTGAAGCACTTTCCGTGTTCGCAAAGAAGAAATCACTAGGCAGCAAAACTTAAGTTTGAAAACCAAGGGTTCATCTCATATTTCATATTATGGACTTAGAGAGCTCGGTGTGAGGTGATGTTTCAATGGATTTTCTAGGAAATCGGTGGGGCAAGTGGTTCTAAACCGGATTGGTCAATATTTCACGAATCTATTACTATTTTCATCATCTAATTAGGGATTTGAGTTTGAAAATTGGGGAAAAATTGTGAAAACTTCAGAGACTAAATTTTGGGGTTTTGAAAGGCGATTTGAGGTCATATTTGAGTAACTCTTGTATGGTTGGACTCGTTATCGAATGAGTGTTCGGATTTTGTAATTTTTGTCAGGTTCCAAGACACGGGCCCGGGCTGATGTTTTGAGTTGAATTTTTATTTTTTTGCAAAGATCGTAACTTTATTATTCGAATTAGTTTCTTATAGTTTATATTTTTGCTATGAAGTTGTTTTGGCTAGATTCGAGCCATTCAGAGTTGGATAATCGAGGGAAAGGCCTACTAGTGGATTGAGTTAGCGTGATTTGAGGTAAGTGACTTGCCTAACCTTGTGTGGAGGAATTACCCCTTAGGATTTGTGTTTGTTGTGACAAATATGATATGTGGAAGCCGTGTACGCAAGGTGACGAGTGTGTACATGGGCTAAATGTGGAATTACCGGTTTTAGCTATGTAGATTTCCTTCCATGCCTTAATTGAGTTGCCTTAACATGTTATAGTCATCATTTCTAGTCTATTTTCACATGTCTACTTGTCTTATCTCTTACTTGTTGATTGCTCTACATGTTTAGTTGAAACTCTTGTTTCCTTTATTCTATATTCATTATTTAACTGTTGAACTCTTTATTTGAAGTTGTTGTTCTTGGAATATCTTGTTGCTGAAATTGGTATTGAGTTATAAAGGCCGTGATTTGCATTGGGGCAAAGTGTTACGCTATGACATACTATTCTTGTTGAGTTATTCATTACCGGTTATTGTTGTTGAGACTCTTGTGTATATTGTGGTTGAGCCATGGACTCTTTGTTGTGAAAACATTACTATTATTGGTTTCTATGGAGAGTTATGATATTGGGCACTTGAAGTGCGATTTGTAATACATTGCGATATTGATACGCATGCAGTGAGATAAGGTGGCCTTCATACACGTGGCTAGTAGGGGAACTACTAGAAGCCATGCGGTGTGATAAGGTGGGAAAAAACGCAGGATGTTATTTCGAGAAAATGATTTTAAAAACTAAATGTAAAGGCTCTCGCGGCGATAAGGAAAGATTGTGACTTATTCTTGTGATTTGAGACTACAGGGCGGTACCTCGGTGGTGACTCTTATTAGCATTTCTCTATTGTTGCACTTGTCTTTGGTTGTTGTTTCCTTAGCATATTATTATTTGTTTTCTCCGTGTTGCACTGATTGCTTAGTTCCGTGTAGCTAATCTTGATATGCTATTTGTTGTTTCAATTTCATTACTGTCATTATTACATTGCCTTACACTTGTTCAGTCTTTTTATTTATTCCAGTAGGACCTTGACCTGACATCATCACTACTCCACCGAGGCTAGGCTTGGCACTTACTGGGTACCGTTGTGGTGTACTCATGTTTTGCTTCTGCACATGTTATTGTTTAGATCCAGGTAACTCCTACCATTCCCAGGCATTAGCGAGATTTTAGCTGCGTAGACTTCAAAGTATACCTGCCGGCGCCCGCAGGCCTCGGAGTCCCCCTCTACTTGGACTTCTCTATTTTTCTTATCCTTTTATAGATATTGATGTATAGGATCATGCAATACTTCTATTTAGAGCCGGTGACTTGTATTCGCCGGCTCTGGGGAGTTGTATATACTGAGTCGTAGAGTTTATTTATTATAGTTCCTGAGTTTTGAGACTTATATTTATCATTTCAGTTATTTTTGTATGTCTTTTAGGCTTACCTAGTCTTAGAGACTAGGTGCCGTCACGAGGTCCTACGGAGGGAAATTGGGGTCGTGACAAGTTGGTATCAGAGCTCTAGGTTCATAGGTGTCATGAGTCACAAGCAAGTTTAGTAGAGTCTCGCGGATCGGTACGGAGGTGTTTGTACTTATCTTCTTGAGGCAATGAAACTGTTAGGAAAATATTTACTTCTTTGATTCCTTATCGTGCGAATTTGTTGACTTTAGAAATCTTAATCTCTGTCTTTCTATTCTATCACAGATGGTGAGGACAAACATAGATGGATTTGATGATCAGACACCCGCACCCCTTGCTAGAGCCACAAGAGGTCGGGGCCGGGGCCGGGGCAGAGGCCGAGAATGACCATGTTGTGCATCCAGATCACCTGCACAAGCTGTTACTGAGGAGCCTTTAGTAGCTCCAGTTGGAGACAAGGCACCTGAGACACCTGTTACTACCCTTGCTCTTCAGGAGACTCTCGCCCAGTTTCAAATCATGTTTGGCACTTTAGCTCAAGCCGAGTTGACTCCACTTGCTCCTGCCACACCTCAGGCTAGGGGAGGAGCAAAGACTACCGCTGCCCGTACCCCAGAGCAGCGGGTCCAGATTGACTAGGTCCCAGAGGTCATACCAGTGCAGCCAGTTGTCCCAGTTCAACCCGAGGTTAGGGCAGCAGCTTCTGAGGAGGTGCAGCTCAGGCTCGAGAAGTATAAGAAGTGCCACCTTCATACTTCCAGCGAGTTGGCTGCATAGGATGCCTAGGGTTTTCCTGAGGAGTGCCACCGTATCCTTCGTAATATGAGTATTGTGGGGTCGAGTGGGGTTGCTTTCACTATGTTCCAGCTTAAGGGAGCAGCTTATCAGTGGAGGCGAGCGTATGAGTTGGGTAGCCCGGCCGAGGCAGCTTCACTCACCTGGGATCAATTCTTAGAGATGTTCATGAGGGAGTTTGTTCCCAGAGTCATAGGGATGCATGGCGCACAAAGTTTGAGCAGTTGCGTCAGGGTCTATGATCGTATCGGATTATGCAATCCGGTTAAGTGATTTGTCCAGGCATGCACTAGCCTTGGTTGCTACAGTTAGGGAGCGAGTTGTTCGATTTATCGAGGGGCTCAACCTTGGTATCAGATTGAACATAGCCCGAGAGTTGGAGATGGACATCCCATAATCGCAAGGGGCCTATAGTAATACATGTCCCAAAACCGCTAGTACGGAGTCATAAGCACTACTAAACCACCCTAGAATTTCTAAACACAATACTATTTTGAAATACAATTTAACAGTAGCATAATGAAGTAAGATGGTGACTTTGAGGACTGCAAACGTCAATAGTAGACTCCCCCACTTGGCGCAAATTCATAGGGCACAATAACTGATGATCCACATTACCAACCTTCATAAGCTCGTAAAACACCAATCAGATACACGAACCAGTTGCATCACCCACTTGAACAACTGATGATCTAGCAACACGTTTGCGTCCTTAGTCGGGACAATACCTCGAGACAATGATCGACCATCTATGTCCCCCTCGTAGCCCATCCGCATCACTACAAACCGTCGGAGCATAGTTGATACCGAGCACGCAACATCATACACGAGTAGATGTAAAGGGATATAAGATATATGCTTCAAGTTGAATCTATGCCGTACGGAAAGGAATAAGAGGAGTGGTTCCAAATAGTTCACTAGCCTCTCAAAGATAAGTACAGACGTCAACGTACCGATCCGCAAGGCTCTACTAAACTTGCTTATGACTTGTAGCACCGATGAACCCAGAGCTCCGATACCAACTTGTCATGACCCCAATTTCCCACCATAGGATGTCGAGATGGCACCCAGTCTCTAAGACTAGATAAGCCTAACACACGTTGATTTAATAATAGAATTGAACTATTTAATCATTTATCAACAATCATTAAATGACATACATCGTCACAAGCGGCCAATAGTTATACATATCCCAAAACAGGTAGTATGGAGTCATGAGCACTACTCAAACACATTAGAATTTCTAAACACAATACTGTTTTGAAATACCATTTAGTAGTAGCATAATGAAGTATGATGGTGACTTCGAGGCCTGCGAAGGTCAATAGTAGACTCCCCCACTTTGTGTAGAGTCATAGGACACAACATCTGATGATCCATATTACCAACCTTCAGTAGCTCGAGACTCCGAGGCCTACGAACGTCAATAGTACACTCCCCCACTTGGCGCAGAGTCATAGGGAACAATATCTGATGATCCACATTATCAAGATTCATAAGCTCGTACAACACCAATCAGATACACGAACCAATTGCATCCCCCACTTGGACAACTGATGATCTAGCAACACGTCTGCATCCTTAGTCTGGATAATACCTCGAGACAATGATCGAGCATCTATGTTCCCCTCGTATCCTATCCGCATCATTATAAACCGACGGAGCATAGTTGATACCGAGCACGTAACATCATAAACGAGTGGATGTAAAGCGATGTAAGATGTATGCTTCAAGTTGAATCTATGCCGCATGGTAACGAATAAAAGGTGTGGTTCCTAATAGTTCATTAGCATCTCAAAGATAAGTACAGACGTCTCCGTACCAATGCGCAAGACACTACTAAACATGGTTATGACTCGTAGCACGTATGAATCTAGAGCTCCAATACCAACTTGTCATGACCCCAATATCCCATCTTAGGATGTCATGATGGCACCTAGTCTCAGAGACTAGGTAAGCCTAACACTCGCTAATTTAATAACAAAATTGAACTATTTAATCATTTATTATAAACCATTAAATGACATAAACAGTCGCAAACGGCCAATAGTTATAAATGTCCCAAAACCGGCAGTACGGAGTCATGAGCACTACTAAAACACATTAGAATTTCTAAACACAATATTGATTTGAAATACAATTTAACAGTGGCATAATGAAGTAAGATGGTGACTCCGAGGCTTGCGAATGTCAATAGTAGACTCCCCCACAGTGTGCAGATTCATAGGACACAACATCTAATGATCCACATTACCTACTTTCATTATCTTATACAACACCAATCAGATACATGAACCAGTTGCATCCCACACTTGAACAATTGAAGATCTACAAACACGTCTGCGTCCTTTGTCCGGACAATACCTAGAGACAATGATCGAGTATCTATGTCCCCCTCGTTGTCCATCTGCATCACTAAAAACCATCGGAGCATAGTTGATACCGAGCACGCAACATCATAAACGAGTGGATGTAAAGGGATATAAAATATATGCTTCAAGCTGAATCTATGCCGCACTGTAAGGAATGAAAGGAGTGGTTCCTAATATTATTAGTCTCTCAAAGATAAGTATAGACGTCTCCATACACATATGCAAGACTCTACTAAACTTGCTTATGACTCGTAGCCCCAATAAACCTAGAGCTCCGATATCAACTTGTCACGACCCAATTTTCCACCTTAGGATGTCGTGATGGCACCTAGTCTCTAAGACTAGGAAATCCTAACACACGCTAATTTAATAACAAAACTGAACTATTTAATCATTTATGATAAACAATTAAATGACATACATAGTCCTAAGCAGCCAATTGTTATACATGTCCCATAACTGGTAGTACGGGGTCGTAAGCACTACTAAAACACACTAGAATTTCTAACCACAATATTGTTTTGAAATACAATTTGACAGTAGCATGATGAAGTAAGATGGTGACTCCGAGGCCTACGAACGTCAATAGTAGACTCCCCCACTTAGTGCAGAGTCATAGGGAACAATATCTGATGATAAACATTATCAACCTTCATAAGCTCGTACAACACCAATTAGATACACGAACAAGTTGCATCCCCCACTTAGACAACTGATGATCTAGCAACATGTCCGCATTCTTATTCTGGACAGTACCTCGAGACAATGATCGTGTATGTTCCCCTCGTAGCCCATCCGCATCACTATAAACCGACGGAGCGTAGTTGATACTGAGCACGCAATATCATAAACGAGTGGATGTAAAGGGATGTCAGATATATGCTTCAAGTTGAATCTATGCCGCATGGTTAGGAATGAAAGCACTGGCTCTTGTTTGTTCACTAGCGTCTAAAAAAAAACGTAGACGTCTCCGTACGGATCCGTAAGACTCTACTAAACTTGCTTATGACTAGTAGCACCTATGAACCTAGATCTCCGATACCAACTTGCCACGACCCAATTTCCCACCTTTGGATGTCATGGTGGCACCTAGTCTCTAAGACTAGGAAAGCCTAATACACGCTGATTTAATAACATAATTGAACTATTTAATCATTTAGCATAAACCATTAAATGACATACATAGTCGCCAGCGGCCAATAATTATACATGTCCCAAAACTGGTTGTACGGAGTCATAAGCACTACTAAAACACATTAGAATTTCTTAACACAATACCGTTTCTAAATACAATTTAAAAGTAACATAATGAAGTAAGATTGTGACTCCGAGGCATGCGAATGTCAATAGTAGACTCCCCCACTTTGTGCAGAGTCATAGGACACAACATCTGATGATCCACATTACCAACCTTCATTAGCTTGTATAACACCAATCAAATACACGAACCAGTTGCATCCCAAACTTGAACAATTAAAGATCTACCAACATGTCCACGTCCTTAATCTGGACAATACCACAAGACAAAAATTGAGCCTCTATGTCCCCCTCGTAGCCCATCCGAACACTATAAACTGTTGGAGCATAGCTGATACTAAGCACACAACATCATATACGAGTGGATGTAAAGGGATATAAGATATATGCTTCAAGCTGAATCTATGTCGTACGGTAACAAATGAAATGAGTGGTTCCTAATAGTTCTTTAGCTTCTCAAAGATAAGTACAGATGTCTCCGTACCTATACAAAAGACTCTACTAAACATGTTTGTGACTCATAGTACCTAACACATGCTGATTTAATGAAAGAATTGAACTATTTAATCATTAATTATAAACCATTAAATGAAATACATAGTCGCAAGCGGCCAATAGTTATACATGTCCCAAAACCGCTAGTACGGAGTTATAAGCACTACTAAAACACACTAGAATTTCTAAACACAATACTATTTTGAAATACAATTTAACAGTAGCATAATGGAGTAAGACGGTGACTTCGAAGCTTGTGAACGTCAATAGTAGACTCCCCCACTTGGGGCAGAGTCATCGGGCACAATATTTGACGATGCACATTACCGACCTTCATAAGCTCGTACAACACCAATCCGATACACGAACCAGTTGCATCCTCCACTTGAACAACTGATGATCTAGCAACACGTTTGTGTCGTTTATCTGGGCAATACCTCGAGACAATGATGGAGCATCTATGTCCCCCTCGTAGCCCATCCGCATCACTGTAAACCTACCGAGCACGAAACATCATATACGAGTGGACGTAAAGAGATATAAGATATATGCTTGAAGTTGAATTTATGCCGCATGGTAAGGATTGAAAGGAGTGGTTCCTAATAGTTCAATTGCATCAAAAAGATAATTATAGACGTCTCCGAACAGATCCACAAGACTCTACTAAACTTGCTAATGACGCGTAGCACTGATGAACCTAGAGCTCCGATACCAACTTGTCACGACCCAATTTCCCACCTTAGGATGTCGTGATGGAATCTAGTCTCTAAGACTAGGAAAGACTAAGACACATTAATATAATAACATATTCAAACTATTCAATCATTTATCACAAGCCATTAAATTACATACTTAATCGCAAAACGGCCAATAGTCAAACGTGTCCCAAAACCAGTTGTACGGAGTTAAGCACTACTAAAACACATTAGAATTTCTAAAGAAAATACTGTTTTGAAATACATTTTAACAGTAGCATAACGAAGTAAGATGGTGACTCCGAGGCCTGGGAATGGCAATAGTAGGCTCCCCCACTTTGTGTGGAGTCATAGGACACAACATCTGATGATCCAAATTATCAACCTTCATTAGCTTGTACAGCACCAATCAGATACACGAACAAGTTGCATCCCACACTTGAACAATTGAAGATCTACCAACACGTCCGCGTCCTTAGTCAGGATAATACCTAGAGACAAATATCGAGCCTCTATGACAACCTCGTAACCCATACGCAACACTATAAACTGTTGGAGCATAGCTGATACTAAGCACACAACATCATATAAAAGTGGATGTAAAGGGATATAAGATATATGCTTTACGCTGAATCTATGCTGCACGGAAATGAATGAAAGGAGTCGTTCCTAATAGTTCATTAGCCTCTCAAAGATAAATAAAAACGTCTCCACACCTATACGCAAAACTCTACTAAACAAGGTTATGACTTGTAGCACCTATGAACCTAGAGCTCCGATACCAATTTGTCATGACACCAATTTCCTACCTTAGGATATCGTGATTGCACCTAGTCTCTAAGACTAGGTAAGCCTAACACATCCCAATTTAATAATAGAATTCAACTACTTAATCACCTATAATAAACCAATAAATGAAATACATAGTCACAAGTGGCTAATAATTATACATGTCACAAAACCGCTACTACGAAGTCATAAGCACTACTAAAAAATACTAGCATTTCTAAACACAATACTGTTTTGAAATACAATTTAACAGTAGCATAATGAAGTAAGATGGTGACTCAGAGGCATGCGTATGTCATTAGTAGACTCCCCCACTTTGTGCGGAGATATAGGGCACAATATCTGATGATCCACATTATCAACCTTCGTAAGCTCGTACAACACCAATCAGATACACGAACCAGTTGCATCCCCACTTGGACAACTGATGATCTAGCAACACATCCGCATCCTTGGTCTGGACTATACCTCGAGACAATGATCAGCATCTATGTTCCCCTTGTTGCCCATCTGCATCATTATAAACTGACAGAGCGTAGTTGATACCGAGCACGCAACATCATAAACGAGTGGATGTAAAGGGATGTAAGATGTATGCTTCAAGTTGAATCTATGCCGCACGGTAAGGAATGAAAGGACTGGCTCTTATTTATTCACTAGCATCTAAAAATAAGCATAGACGCCTCTGTACAGATCCGCAAGACTCTACTAGACATGCTTATGACTCGTAGCACCAAAGAACCTAGAGCTCCGATACCAACTTGTCATGACCCAATTTCCCACCTTTGGATGTCGTGATGGGACCTAGTCTCTAAGGCTAGTAAAGCCTAACACACACTGATTTAATAACATAATTGAACTATTTAATCATTTAGCATAAACCATTAAATGACATACATAGTCTCAAGCGGCCAATAGTTGTACATGTCCCAATACCGGTAGTACGGAGTCATAACCAGTACTAAAACACATTAGAATTTCTTAACACAATACCGTTTCTAAATACAATTTAAAAGTAACATAATGGAGTTAGATTGTGACTCCGAGGCCTGCGAATGTCAATAATAGACTCCCCCACTTTGTGCAGAGTCATAGGACACAACATCTGATGATCCACATTACCAACCTTCATTAGCTTGTACAACACCAATCAAATACACGAACCAGTTGCATCCCAAACTTGAACAATTGAAGATCTGCCAACATGTCCACGTCCTTAATCTGAACAATACCTCGAGACAAAAATCGAGCCTCTATGTCCCCCTCGTAGCCCATCCGCGACACTATAAACTGTTGGAGCATAGCTGATACTAAGCACACAACATCACATAGGAGTGGATGTAAAGGGATATAAGATATATGCTTCAAGCTGAATCTCTGCCGTACTGTAACGAGTGAAATGAATGGTTCCTAATAGTTCAATAGCCTCTCAAAGATAAGTACAGATGTCTCCGTACCTATACAAAAGACTCTACTAAACATGGTTATGACTCGTAGTACCTATGAACCTAGAGCTCCGATACAAACTTGTCATGACCCAATTTCCCACCTTTGGATGTCGTGATGGGACCTAGTCTCTAAGACTAGTAAAGCCCAACACACGCTGATTTAATAACATAATTGAACTATTTAATCATTTAGCATAAACCGTTAAATGACATACATAGTCGTAAGCGGCCAATAGTTATACATGTCCCAAAACCGGTAGTATGGAGTCATAAGCACTACTAAAACACATTAGAATTTCTTAACACAATACTATTTCTAAAAATATTTTAATAGTAGCATAATGAAGTAAGATGGTGACTCCGAGGCCTGCGAATGTCAATAGTAGACTCCCCCACTTTGTGCGGAGTCATAGGACACAACATCTGATGATCTACATTACCAACCTTCATTAGCTTGTACAACACCAATCAGATACACGAACCAGTTGCATCCCACACTTGAACAATTGAAGATCTACCAACCTCGAGACAATGATCGAGCCTCTATGTTCCCCTCGTAGCCCATCAACAATACTATAAACTGTCGGAGCATAGCTATTACTAAGCACACAACACTTTATACGAGTGGATGTAAAGGGATACAAGATTTATGCTTCAAGCTGAATCTATGCTGCTTGGTAACGAATGAATGGAGTGGTTGCTAATAGTTCATTAGCCTCTCAAAGATAAGTGCAGATGTCCTCGTATCGATGCACAGGACTCTACTAAACATGGTTTTGACTCATAGCACCTATGAGTTAATAGTAGACTCCGCCACTTAGTGCAGAGTCATAGGACACAACATCTGATGATCTACACTACCAACCTTCATTAGGTTGTACAACACCAATAAGATACACGAACCAGTTGCATCCCACACTTGAATAATTGAAGATATATCAACACGTCCGCATCCTTAGTTTGGCCAATACTTTGAGACAATGGTCGAGATTCTATGTCTCTCTCGTGGCCCTTACGCGGCACTATAAACTGTTGGAGCATAGTTGATACAAAGAACATAACATCATATGCGAATGGTTGTAAAGGGATATAACTTATATGCTTCTGGCTGAATTTGTGCCGCACGGTAAGGAATGGAAAAAGTGGTTCCTAATAGTTCATTTGCCACTCAAAGATAAGTACAGACGTCTCCGTACCAATACGCAAGACTCCACTAAACTTGGTTATCACTTGTAGCACCTATGAACCTAGAGCTCCGAAACCAACTTGTCATGAACTCAATTTCGCACCTTTGGATGTCGTGATGGCACCAAGTCTCTAAGACTAGGAAATCCTAATATACACTAGTTTAATAATAGATTTGATCTACTTAATCATTTATCATAAACCATTAAATGGCATACATAGTCGCAAGCGGCAATTAGTTATACATTCCCCAAAACCAGTAGTACAGAGTCATAAGGATTACTAAAACACACTAGAATTTCTAAATACAATACTATTTTGAAATACAATTTAACAGTAGCATAATGAAGTAAGATGGTGACTCCAAGGTCTGCGAATATCAATAGTAGACTCCCTCACTTTGTGCGGAGTCAGAGGACACAACATCTGATGATCCACATTACCAACGTTCATCAGCTTGTCCAACACCAATCCGATACATGAACCTGTTGCACCCCACACTTGAACAATTGAAGATCTACCAACTTGTCTGCGTCCTTAGTCTGGACAATACCTCGGGACAATTATCAAACGTCTACGTACCCTCTTAGCCCATCCGCAGCACTATAAACCGTCAGTGCATTGCTGATACTAAGACACAACATCATATACGAGTGAATGTAAAAGGATATAAGATATATGCTTAAAGCTGAATATATGTCGCACGGTAAGGAATGAAGGGAGTGGTTCCTAATAGATCATTAGCCTATCAAATATAAATACAGACGTCTCCGTACCTATACGCAAGACTGTACTAAACATGGTTATGACTCGTAGCACCTATGAACCTAGAGCTCCGATACCAACTTGTCATGACCCCAATTTCCCACCTTAGGATTTCGTGATGGCACCTAGTCTCTAAGACTAGGAAAGCGTAACATACACTAATTTATTGACAGAATTGATCTATTTAATCATTTATCATAAACCATTAAGGGACATATATAGTCGCAAGCGGCCAATTGTTATACATCCCCCCAAACTGGTAGTATGGAGTCATAAGCACTACTAAAACACACTTGAATTTCTAAATACAATACTATTTTGAAATAAAATTCAACAGTAGCATAATAAAGTATGATGGTGATTCCGAGGCATGCGAATGTCAATAGTAGACTCCCCATCTTGGTATGGAGCCATAGGACACAACATCTGATGATCCACATTATTAACCTTCATTAGCTTGTACAACACAGTCAGATACACGAACCAGTTGCATCCCAAACTTGAACAATTAAAGATCTACCAACACGTCCGCATCCTTTATCTGAACAATACCTCGTGACAATGGTTGAGCACTATATTCTCCTCGTGGCCCATCAGCAGCACTATTAGCCGTTGGAGCATAGCTGATACTAAGCACACAACATCATACATGAGTGAATGTAAAATGAAATAAGATAAATGTATCAAGCTGAATCTATGCCGCAAGGTAAGGAATGAGAGGAGTGGTTCCTAATCGTTCATTAGCCTCTAAAAGATAAGTACAGATGGCACCGTACCAATACACAAGACTGTACTACACATGGTTATGACTCGCAGCACCTGTGAACCTAGAGCTCCGATACCAACTTGTCAAGAATCCAATTTCCCACCTGAGGATGTCGTCATGGACCCTAGTCTCTAAAACTAGGAAAGCCCAACATACGCTGATATAATAACAGAATTGATCCATTTAATCATTTATCATAATCCATTAAGTGACATACATAGTCGCAAGCGGCCAATTGTGATACATTCCCCAAAACTGGTAGTATGGAGTCGTAATACTACTAAAACACACTAGAATTTCTAAATACGATACTGCTTTGAAATACAATTCAACAGTAGCATAATGAAGTAATATGGTGACTCCGAGGCTTGCGAATGTCAATAGTAGACTCCCCCACTTTGTGCGGAGTCATAGGACATAACATCTGATGATGCACATTCCGAACCTTCATTAGCTTGTACAACACCAATCAGATACACGAACCAGTCGGATCCCACACTTGAACAATTGAAGATCTACCAACACTTCCGCGTCCTTAGTTTGGGGAATACCTCGAGACAACAATCGAGCTTCTATGTCTCGACTGTAGCCCATCCGTAGCACTATAAACCGTCGGTGAATAGCAGATACTAAGCACACAACATCATATACGAGTGGATGTAAAAGGATATAAGATATATGCTTTAAGATGAATCTATGCCGCACGGTAACGAATGAAAGGAGTGGTTCCTACAGTATATTAGCTTCTAAAAGATAAGCATAGACCTCTCGGTACCTATACGCAAGACTCTACTAAAAATGCTTATGACTCGAGCACCTATGAACCTAGAGCTCTGATACCAACTTGTGATGACCCCAATTTTCCACCTTTGGATGTCGTGATGGCACCTAGTCTCTAAGACTAAGTAAGCCTAACACATGCTCATTTAATAACAGAATTGAACTATTCAATCATTTATTACAAACCATTAAATGACATACATAGTCGTAATCGGCCAATTGTTATACATGTCCTAAGACAGGTAGTACGGAGTCATAAGCACTACTAAAACACAGTCGAATTTCTAAACACAATACTGATTTGAAATACAATTCAACGGTAGCATAATGAAATAAGATGGTGACTCTGAGGCCTGCGTACATATATAGTGGACTCCCCCACTTGGCGCAGAGTCATTGGGCACAATATCTGATGATCTACATTACCAACCTTCATAAGCTCGTACAACACCAATCAGATACACGAATCAGTTGCATCCCCCACTTGAACAACTGATGATCTAGCAACACATCTGCGTTCTTAGTCTGGACAATACCTCGAGACAATGATTGAGCATCTATGTTCCCCTCGTAGCCCATCCGCATCACTATAAACTGTCAGAACATGGTTGATACCGAGCACATAACATCATAGACGAGTGGATGTAAAGGAATATATGGTATATGCTTCAAGCTGAATCTTTTTCGCACGGTGACGAACGATGAGTGGTTCCTAATAGTTAATTAGCCTCTCAAAGATAAGTACAGACGTCTCCATACCGATCCGCAAGACTCTACTAAACTTGCTTATGACTCGTAGCACCGATGAACCTAGAGCTCTGATACCAACTTATCACGATCCAATTTCCCACCATTGGATGTCGTGATGGTACCTAGTCTCTAAGACTAGTAAATCACATTAGAATTTCTAAACACAATACTGTTTTGAAGTACAATCTAATAGTAGCATAATGAAGTACGATGGTGACTCTGAGGCCTACGAATATCAATAGTAGACTCCCCCACTTTGTGCGGAGTCATAGGACATAACATTTGATGATCCACATTACCAACCTTCATTAGCTTGTATAACACCAATCAGATACATGAACCAGCTGCATCCCACAGTTGAAAAACTGAAGATCTATCAACAGGTCGGAGTCCTTAGCCTAGACAATACCTCGAGACAATGATCGAGCATCTATGTCCCCCTCGTAGCCCATTTGCCGCACTATAAACCGTCGGAGCATAGCTGATACAAAGCACAGAACAACATATACGACTGGATGTAAAGGGATATAAGATATATGCTTCAAATTGAATCTATGCTGCACGGCAAGGAATGAAAGGAGTAATTCCTAATAGTTTACTAGCCTCTCAAAGATAAGTACAGACGTCTCCATACCGATACGCAAGACTTTATTAAACTTGGTTATGACTCGTAGCACCGATGAACCTAATGCTCTCATATCAACTTGTCACGACCAAATTTCACACCTTTGGATGTCGTGGTGGCACCTAGTCTCTAAGATTAGGAAAGCTTAACACAAACTGATTAATAATAGAATTGAACTATTTAATCATTTAACATTATCCATTAAATTACATATATAGTCGCAAGCGGCCAATAGTTATACATGTCCTAAAGACGGTAGTGCGGAGTCATAAGCACTACTAAACCATATTAGAATTTCTAAACACAATATTGTTTTGATGTACAATCTAACAATGGCATAATGAAGTAAGATGGTGACTCCGAGGCTTGCGAATGTCAATAGTAGACTCCCCCACTTTGTGCGGAGTCATAGGACATAACATCTGATGATGCACATTACCAACCTTCATTAGCTTGTACAACACTAATCAGATACACGAACCAGTCAGATCCCACACTTGAACAATTGAAGATCTACCAACACTTCCACGGCCTTAGTATGGGGAATACCTCGGGACAACGATCGAGCATCTATGTCTCGACTGTAGCCTATCCGTAGCACTATAAACCGTCAGTGAATAGCAGATACTAAGCACACAACATCATATACGAGTGGATGTAAAAGGATCTAAGAAATATGCTTTAAGCTGAATCTATGTCGCACGGTAACAAATGAAAAGAGTGGTTCCTAATTGTTCTTTAGCCTCTCAATGATAAGTACAGATGTCTCCGTATCGATTCGCAAGGCTCTACTAAACTTTCTTATGACTCGTACACCGCTGAACCTGGAGCTCCGATACCAAATTAATACGACACAATTTCCCTCCTTAGTATGTCGTGATGGCACCTAGCCTCTAAGACTAGGTAAGCCTAACACACGCTGATTTAATAACAAATTGAACTAATTAATAATTTATCATAATCCATTAAATGAAATATATAGTCTCACAATATTGTTTTGAAATACAATTTAACAGTAGCATAATGAAGTAAGATGGTGACTCCGAGGACTGCGAATGTCAATAGTAGACTCTCTCACTTTGTGCGGAGTCATAGGACATAACATCAAATGATCCACATTACCAACCTTCAATAGTTTGTACAACACCAATCAGATACACGAACCAGTTGCATCCCATACTTGAACAATTGAAGATCTACCAACATGTCCGCGTCCTTAGTTTGGATAATACCTAGAGACAATGATTGAGCCTCTATGTCCCCCTCGTAGCCCGTCCACAACACTATAAACCGTCGAAGCATAGCTATTACTAAGCACACAACAGTATATACGAGTGGATGTAAAGGGATAAAGGACTTATGCTTCAAGCTGAATCTATGCCGCACGGTAACAAATGAAATGAGTGGTTGCTAATAGTTCATTAGCCACTCAAAAATAAGTGCAGGCGTCCCCGTACCGATGCACAGGACTCTACTAAACATGGTTATGACTCCGCACTACCGACCTTCATTAGGTTGTACAACACCAATCAGATACACGAACCAGTTGCACCCCACAATTGAACAATTGATGATCTACCAACACGTCCGCTTCCTTTGTGTTTACAATACCTCGAGACAATGATCAAGTTTTATGTCCACCTCGTAGCCCATCCGCAGCACTATAAACCGTCGGACCATAGCTGATATTAAGGACACATCATCATATACGAGTGGATGTAAAGGGATATAAGATATATGGTTCAAGCTGAATCTATGCCGCACGGTAACGAATGAAAGGAGTGTTTCCTAAAACTTCATTTGCCTTTCAAAGATAAGTATAGACGTCTCCGTACCAATAAGCAAGACTCAACAAAACATGGTAATGATTCGTACCACCTATGAGCCTAGAGCTCCGATACTAGCTTGTAATGAGCCCAATTTCCCACCTTAGGATGTCGTGATGGCACCTAGTCTATAAGACTAGGTAAGCCTAACACTTGCTAATTTCAGAGCAAAATTGAACTATTTAATCATTTATTATAATCCATCAAGTGAGATACATAGTCGCAAGCGGCCAATAGTTATACATGTCCCAAAACCGATAGTACGGAGTCATAATCACTACTAAACCACATTAGAATTTCTAAACACAATACTGTTTTGAAGTTAAATCTAACAGTATCATAATCAAGTAAGATGGTGAATCCGAGGCCTGCGAATGTCAACACTAGACTCCCCCACTTTGTGCGGAGTCATAGGACATAACATCTGATGATGCACATTACCAACCTTCATTAGCTTGTACAACACCAATCAGATACACGAACCAGTCGCATCCCACACTTAAAAAATTAAAGATAAGTACAAACGTCTCCGTACTGATCCGCAAGACTCTACTAAACATGGTTATGACTCGAGCATCTGTGAGCCTAGAGCTATGATGTGCTGACCCCAATTTTCCACCATTGGATGTCGTGATGGCACCTAGTCTCTAAGACTGAGTAAGCCTAACACATGCTTATTTAATAACAGAATTGAATTATTTAATCATTTCTTATAAACCATTAAATGACATACATAGTCGCAGTCGGCCAATTGTTATACATGTCCTAAAACAGGTAGTACGCAGTCATAAGCACTACTAAAACACAGTCGAATTTCTATACACAATACTGTTTTGAATTACAATTCAACAGTAGTATAATGAAATAAGATGGTGACTCTTAGGCTTGCGAACATCAATAGTGGACTCCCCCATTTGGCGCAGAGTCGTAGGACACAATATCTGATGATCCACATTACCAACCTTCATAAGCTCGTACAACATCAATCAGATACACGAATCAGTTGCATCCCCCAGTTGAACAACTGATGATCCAGCAACACATTTGTTCTTAGTCTGGACAATACCTCGAGACAATGATTGAGCATCTATGACCCCCTCGTAGCCCATCCGCATCACTATAAACCGTCAGAACATGGTTGGTAACGAGCACGCAACATCATAGACGAGTGGATGTAAAGGAATATAAGATATATGCTTCAAGCTGAATCTATGTCGCATGGTGACAAATGATGAGTGGTTCCTATTAGTTCATTAGCCTATCAAAGATAAGTAAAGACGTCTCCGTACCGATCCGCAAGACTCTACTAAACTTGCTTATGACTCGTAGCACCGATGAACCTAGAGCTCCGATACCAACTTATCACGATCCTATTTCCCACCATAAGATGTCGTGATAGCACCTAGTCTCTAAGACTAGGTAAGCCTAACACACGCCGATTAAATAACATAATTGAACTATTTAATCATTTACCATAAACCGTTAAATGGCATACGTAGTCTCAAGCGACCAATAGTTATACATGTCCCAAAACCGATAGTACGGAGTCATATGCACTAGTAAACCACATTAGAATTTCTAAACACAATACTATTTTGAAGTACAATATAATAGTAGCATAATGAAGTAAGATGGTGACTCCGAGGCCTGCGAATTTCAATAGTAGACTCCCCCACTTTGTGCGGTGTCATAAGACATAACATCTGATGATCCACATTACCAACCTTCATTAACTTGTATAACAGCAATCAGAGACATAAACCAGCTGCATCTCACAGTTGAAAAACTGAAGATCTATCAACAGGTCGGCGTCCTTAGCCTGGACAATACCTCGAGACAATGATCGAGCTTCTATCTCCCCCTCGTAGCCCATCCACAACACAATAAACCGTCGAGCATAGCTGGTACCAAGCACACAGCACTATATTCGAGTTGATGTAAAGGGATAAAAGATTTATGCTTCAAGCTAAATCTATGCCGCACGGTATCGAATGAAAGGAGTGGTTCCTAATAGTTCATTAGCCTGTTAAAGATAAGTACAGACGTCCCCGTACCGATGCACAGGACTCTACTAAACATGGTTATGACTTATATCACCTATGAGTCAATAGTAGACTCCGCCACTTAGTGCGGAGTCATAGGACACAACATCTAATTATCCACACTACCAACCTTCATTAGGTTGTACAACACCAATCATGCACGAACCAGTTGCATCCCACACTTGAACAATTGAAGATATACCAACACGTCCGCTTCCTTTGTGTTTACAATACCTCGAGACAATGATCGAGTTCTATGTCCCCCTCGTAGCCCATATGCAGCACTATAAACCGTCGGAGCATAGCTGGTATTAAGGACACTTTGTGCGGAGTCATAGGACATAACATATGATGATGCACATTACCAACCTTCATTAGCTTGTACAACACCAATCAGATACACGAAGCAGTCGGATCCCATACTTGAAAAATTGAAGATCTACCAACACTTCCACGTCCTTAGTCTGGGGAATACCTCGGGACAACGATCCAACATCTATTTCTCGATCGTAGCCCATCCGTAGCACTATAAACCATCGGTGAATAGCAGATACTAAGCACACAACATCATATACGAGTGGATGTAAGAGGATATAAGATATATGATTTAAGCTGAATCTATGGCGCACGGTAACGAATGAAAGGAGTGGTTCCTAACAGTTCATTAGCCTCTCAAAGATAAGTACAGAAGTCTCGGTACCTATACGCAATACTTTACTAAACATTGTTATGACTCGAGCATTTATGAACCTAGAGCTATGATGCCAACTTGTGATGACCCCAATTTTCCATCTTTGGATGTCGTGATGGCACCTAGTCTCTAAGACTTAGTAAGCCTAACACATGCTTATTTATTGACAGAATTGAACTATTTAATCATTTATTATAAACCACTAAATGACATACAGTCGCAATCGGCAAATTGTTATACATGTCCTAAAACATGTAGTACGGAGTCATAAGCACTACTAAAATATAGTCGAATTTCTAAACACAATACTATTTTGAAATACAATTCAACAGTAGCATAATGAAATAAGATGGTGACTCCGAGGCCTGCGAACGTCAATAGTGGACTTCCCCGCTTTGCGCAGAGTCATAGGGCACAATATCTAATGATCCACATGACCAACCTTCATAAGCTCGTACAACACCAATCAGATACACGAATGACTTGCATCCCCCACCTGAACAACTGATGACCTAGCAACGCATATCGTTCTTAGTCAGGACAATACCTCGAGACAATGATTGAGCATATATGTCCCCCTCGTAGCCCATCCGTATCACTATATACCGTCAGAACATAGTTGATACCGAGCACGCAACATCACAGACGAGTGGATGTAAAGGAATATAAGATATATGCTTCAAGCTGAATCTATGTCGCATGGTGACGAATGATGAGTGGTTCCTAATAGTTCATTAGCCTATCAAAGATAAGTACAGACGTCCCCGTACCGATCCGGAAGACGCTACTAAACTTGCTTATGACTCGTAGCATTGATGAACCTAGGGCGCCGATACCAACTCATCACGATCCATTTTCCCATCATAGGGTTTCGCGTTGGCACCTAGTCTCTATGTCCCCCTCGTAGCCCATCCGCAGCATATAAACCGTCGGAGCATAGCTGATATTAAGGACACAACATCATATACGAGTGGATGTAAAGGGATATAAGATATATGCTTCAAGGTGAATATACGCCGCACGGTAACGAATGAAAGGAGTGTTTCCTAAAAGTTCAGTAGCCTTTTAAGGATAAGTATAGACGTCTCTGTATCAATACGCAAGACTCTACAAAACATGGTTATGATTTGTAGCACGTATGAGCCTAGAGCTCCGATACTAACTTGTAATGACCCCAGTTTCCCACCTTAGGATGTCGTGATGGCACCTAGTCTATAAGACTAGGTAAGCCTAACACTTGCTGATTTAATAGCAAAATTGAACTATTTAATCATTTATTATAATCCATCAAATAACATATATAGTCACAAGCGGCCAATAGTTATACATGTCCCAAAACCGATAGTACGGAGTCATAAGCACTAGTAAACCACATTAGAATTTCTAAACACAATACTGTTTTGAAGAACAATCTAACAGTAGCATAATGAAGTAAGATGGTGACTCCGAGGCCTGCAAATGTCAATAGTAGACTCCCCCACTTTGTGCGGAATCATAGGACATAACATCTGAATGATCCACATTACCTTCCTTAATTAGCTTGTATAACACCAATCAGATACATAAACCAGCTGCATCCCACAGTTGAAAAACTGAAGATCTATAAACACATCGGCGTCCTTGGCCAGGACAATACCTCGAGACAATGATCGAGCATCTATGTCCCCCTCGTAGCCCATCTGCCGCACTATAAACCATCGGAGTATAGTTGATACAAAGCACAGAACAACATATACAACTGGATGTAGAGGGATAAAAGATATATGCTTCAAGTTGAATCTATGCTGCAGAGTAAGGAATGAAAGGAGTGGTTCCTAATAGTTAACTAGCCTCTCAAAGATAGTACAGACGTCTCCATATCGATCCACAAGACTCTACTAAACTTGCTTATGACTCGTAGCACCGATGAACCTAGAGCTCTCATGCCAACTTGTCACGACCAAATTTCCCACCTTAGGATGTCGTGGTGGCACCTAATCTCTAAGACTAGGAAAGCTTAACAAACACTGAATTAATAACAGAATTGAACTATTTAATCATTTTACATTATCCATTAAATGACATACATAGTCGCAAGCGGCCAATAGTTATACATGTCCTAAAACCGGTTGTGCGGAGTCATAAGCACTACTAAACCACATTAGAATTTTTAAACACAATACTATTTTGAAGTACAATCTAACAGTAGCATAATGAAGTAAGATGGTGACTCCGAGGCCTGCGAAAGTCAATAGTAGACTCCCCCACTTGGTGCGGAGTCATAGGACACAACATTTGGTGATCCACATTACCAACCTTCATTAGCTTGTATAACACCAATCAGATACACGAACCAGTTGCATCCCACACTTGAACAATTGAATATCTACCAACCTCGAGACAATGATCGAGCCTCTATGTTCCCCTCGTAGCCCATCCACAACACTATAAACCGTCGGAGCATAGCTATTACTAAGAACACAACACTTTATACGAGTGGATGTAAAGGGATATGCTTCAAGCTAAATCTATGCCGCATCGTAACGAATGAATGGAGTGGTTGCTAATAGTTCATTAGCCTCTCAAAGATAAGTGCAGATGTCCCCGTATCGATGCACAGGACTCTACTAAACATGGTTTTGACTCATAGCACCTATGAGTCAATAGTAGACTCCGCCACTTAGTGCGGAGTCATAGGACACAACATCTGATGATCTACACTACCAACCTTCATTAGGTTGTACAACACCAATCAGATACACGAACCAGTTGCATCCCACACTTGAATAATTGAAGATATATCAACACGTCCGCATCCTTAGTTTGGACCATACTTTGAGACAATGGTCGAGATTCTATGTCCCTTTCATGGCCCTTACGCGGCACTATAAACTGTTGGAGCATAGCTGATACAAAGAACATAACATCATATGCGAATGGTTGTAAAGGGATATAACTTATATGCTTCTAGCTGAATTTGTGCCGCACGGTAAGGAATGGAAAAAGTAGTTCCTAATAGTTCATTCGCCACTCAAAGATAAGTACAGACGTCTCCATACCAATACGCAAGACTCCACTTAACTTGGTTATCACTCGTAGCA
Organism: Nicotiana obtusifolia; assembly: GCA_002018475.1. Lineage (NCBI taxonomy): Eukaryota > Viridiplantae > Streptophyta > Magnoliopsida > Solanales > Solanaceae > Nicotiana > Nicotiana obtusifolia. Next base: position 28,130 of record MCJB01026705.1, on the reverse strand, counting down.
CCTATGAGCCTAGAGCTCCGAAACCAACTTGTCATGAACCCAATTTCGCACCTTAGGATGTCGTGATGGCACCTATTCTCTAAGACTAGGAAATCCTAATATACACTAATTTAATAATAGATTTGATCTACTTAATAATTTATCATAAACCATTAAATGGCATACATAGTCGCAAGCGGCAATTAGTTATACATTCCCCACAACCAGTAGTACGGAGTCATAAGGATTACTAAAACACACTAGAATTTCTAAATACAATACTATTTTGAAATACAATTTAACAGTAGCATAATGAAGTAAGATGGTGACTCCAAGGTATGCGAATATCAATAGTAGACTCCCTCACTTTGTGCGGAGTCAGAGGACACAATATCTGATGATCCACATTACCAACGTTCATTAGCTTGTCCAACACCAATCAGATACATGAACCTGTTGCACCCCACACTTGAACAATTGAAGATCTACCAACTTGTCTGCGTCCTTAGTCTGGACAATACCTCGGGACAATTATCAAGCATCTACGTCCCCCTCTTAGCCCATCCGCAGCACTATATACGAGTGAATGTAAAAGGATATAATATATATGCTTAAAGCTGAATATATGTCGCACGGTAAGGAATGAAAGGAGTGGTTCTTAATAAATCATTAGCCTATAAAATATAAATACAGACGTCTCCATACCTATACGCAACACTGTACTAAACATGGTTATGACTCGTAGCACCTATGAACCTAGAGCTCCGATACCAACTTGTCATGACCCCAATTTCCCACCTTAGGATTTCGTGATGGCACCTAGTTCTAAGACTAGGAAAGCCCAACATACGCTGATATAATAACAGAATTGATCCATTTAATCATTTATCATAAACCATCAAGTGACATACATAGTCGCAAGCGGCCAATTGTGATATATTCCCCAAAACTTGTAGTATGGAGTTGTAATACTACTAAAACACACTAGAATTTCTAAATACGATACTGCTTTGAAATACAATTAACCAGTAGCATAATGAAGTATGATGGTGACTTCGAGGCCTGCAAATGTCAATAGTAGACTCCCCCACTTGGTGCGGAGTCATAGGAAAAACATCTGATGAACCACACAACCAACCTTCATTAGATTGCACAACACCGATCAGATACACGAACCAGTTGCATCCCACACTTGAACAATTGAAGATCTACCAACACGTCCGCTTCCTTTGTGTTTACAATACCTCGAGACAATGATCGAGTTTTATGTCCCCCTCGTAGCCCATCCGCAGCACTATAAACCGTCGGAGCATAGCTGTTACTAAGGACACAACTTCATATACGAGTGGATGTAAAGGGATATAAGATATATGCTTCAAGCTGAATCTATGCCGCACGGTAACGAATGAAAGGAGTGTTTCCTAAAAGTTCATTAGCCTTTCAAAGATAAGTGTAGACGTCTCCGTACCAATATGCAAGACTCTACTAAATATGGTTATGATTCGTAGCACCTATGAACCTAGAGCTCCGGTACTAACTTGTAATAACCCCAATTTTCCACCTTAGGATGTCGTGATGGCACCTAGTCTATAAGACTAGGTAAGCCTAATACTTGCTGATTTAATAGCAAAATTGAAATATTTAATCATTTACTATAATCCATCAAATGACATACATAGTCGCAAGCGGCCAATAGTTATACATGTCCCAAAACCGATAGTACGGAGTCATAAGCACTACTAAACCACATTAGAATTTCTAAACACAATATTGTTTTGAAGTTCAATCTACAGTAGCATAATGAAGTAAGATGTTGAATCCGAGGCCTGCGAATGTCAATCGTAGACTCCACCACTTTGTCCGGAGTCATAGGACATAACATCTGATGATGCACATTACCAACCTTCAATAGCTTGTACAACACCAATCAGATACACGAACCAGTCGCATCCCACACTTGAACAATTGAAGATCTACCAACACTTCCACATCCTTAGTCTGGGGAATACCTCGGGACAACGATCGAGCATCTATTTGTCTCGACCGTAGCCCATCCGTAGCACTATAAACCGTCGGTGAATAGCAGATACTGAGCACACAACATCATATACGAGTGGATGTAAAAGGATATAAGATATATGCTTTAAGCTAAATCTATGCCGCACGTTAACGAATGAAAAGAGTGGTTCCTAAGAGTTCATTAGCCTCTCAAAGATAAGTACAAACGTCTCGGTACCTATACGCAAGACTCTACTAAACATGGTTATGACTCGAGCACCTATGAACCTAGAGCTCTGATACCAACTTGTGATGACCCCAATTTTCCACCTTTGGATGTCGTGATGGCACCTAGTCTCTACGACTAGTTAGCCTAACACATGCTTATTTAATTACAGAATTGAACTATTTAATCATCGATTATAAATCATTGAATGACATACATAGTCGCAATTGGCCAATTGTTATACATGGCCTAAAACAGGTCGTACAGAGTCATAAGAACTACCAAAACACAGTCGAATTTCTAAACACAATACTATTTTAATATATAATTCAACAGTAGCATAATGAAATAAGATGGTGACTACGAGGCCTGCGAACGTCAATAGTGGACTCCCCCACTTGGCGTAGAGTCATAGGGCACAATATCTAATGATCCACATTACCAACCTTCTTAAGCTCGTACGACACCAATCAGATACACGAATCAGTTGCATCCCCCACTTGAACAACTGATGATCTAGCAACACATCTGCGTTCTTAGTCTGGACAATACCTCGAGACAATGATCTAGCATCTATGTCTCGTCCGTAGCCTATTCGTACCACTATAAACCGTCGGTGAATAGCAGATACTAAGCACACAACATTATATACTAGTGGATGTAAAATGATATAAGATATATGCTTTAAGCTGAATCTATGTCGCACGGTAACGAATGAAAGGAGTGGTTCCTAATAGTTCGTTAGCCTCGCAATGATAAGTATAGACATCTCCATACCGATTGGCAAAACTCTACTAAACTTGCTTATGACTTGTAGCACCGATGAACTTGGAGCTCCGATACTAACTTAACACGACACAATTTCCCACCTTAGTATGTCGTGATGGCACCTAGTCTCTAAGACAAGGTAAGCCTAACACACGCTGATTTAATAATAGAATTGAACTATTTAATAATTTAACATAAACCATTAAATGACATACATAGTCTCAAGCGGCCTATAGTTATATATGTCCCACAACCGGTAGTACGGTTTCATAAGCACTACAAAAACACATTAGAATTTGTAAACACAATACTGTTTTGAAATACAATTTAACAGTAGCATAACGAAGTAAGATGGTGACTCCGAGGCCAGCGAATGTCAATAGTAGACTTCCCCACTTTGTGCGGAGTCATAGGACATAACATCTGATGATCCACATTACCAACCTTCATTAGCTTTTACAACACCAATCAGATACACGAACCAGTTGCATCACACACTTGAACAATTGAAGATGTACCAACCTCGAGACAATGATCGAGCCTCTATGTCCACCTTGTAGCCTACCACAACACTATAAACCGTCGGAGCATAGCTATTACTAAGCACACAACACTATATACGAGTGGATGTAAAGGGATAAAAGATTTATGCTTCAAGCTGAATCTATGCCGCATGGAAATGAATGAAAGGAGTGGTTGCTAATAGTTCATTAGCCTCTCAAAGAAAAGTGCAAATGTCCCCGTACCGATGCACAGGACTCTACTAAACATGGTTATGACTCATAGCACCTATGAGTCAATAGTAGACTCCGCCACTTAGTGCGGAGTCATAGGACACAACATCTGATGATCTACACTACCAACTTTCATTAGGTTGTACAACACCAATCAGATACACGAACCAGTTGCATCCCACACTTGAAAAACTGAAGATATATAAACACGTCCGCATCCTTAGTCTGGACAATACCTTGAGACAATGGTCGAGATTCTATGTCCCCCTCGTGGCCCATACGCGGCACTATAAGCCGTCGGAGCATAGCTGATACAAAGCACACAACATCATATACGAGTGGATGTAAAGGGATATAAGATATATGCTTCATGCTGAATCTATGCGGCACGGTAACGAATGAAAGGAGTGGTTCCTAAAAGTTCATTAGCCTTTCAAAGATAAGTATAGATGTCTCCGTACCAGTACGCAAGTCTCTACTAAACATGGTTATGACTCGTAGCACCTACGAACCTAAAGCTCCGATACTAACTTGTAATGACCCCAATTTCCCACCTTAGGATGTCGTGATGACACCTAGTCTATAAGAGTAGGTAAGCCTAACACTTGCTGATTTAATAACAAAATTGAACTATTTAATCATTTATTATAATCCATCAAATGACATACATAGTCGCAAGTGGCCATTTGTTATATATGTCCTAAAACTAGTAGTGCGGAGTCATAAGCACTACTAAAACACACTAGAACTTCTAAACACAATATTGTTTTGAAATATAATTTAGTAGTAGCATATTGAAACAAGATGGTGACTCCGAGGCCTGCTAATGTCAATAGTTGACTCCCTCACTTGGTGCGGAGTCATTGGACACAACATCTAATGATCCACATTACCAACCTTCACTACCTTGTACATCACCAATCAGATACACGAACCAGTTGCATCGGACACTTGAGCAATTGAAGATCTACCAACACGTCTGTGTCCTTAGTCTAGACAATACCTCGGGACAATGATCGAGCATCTACGTCTCGACCGTAGCCCATCCGTAGCACTATAAACCATCAGCGCATAGAAGATTCTAAGCACACAACATCATATACGAGTGAATGTCAACGGATATAAGATATTTGCTTTAAGCTGAATCTATGCCGCACGGTAAGGAATGAGAGGAGTGGTTCCTAATAGTTCATTAGCCTCTCAAAGATAAGAACATACGTCTCGGTACCTATACGCAAGACTCAACTAAACATGATTATGAGTCGTAGCACCTATGAACCTAGAGCTCCGGTACCAACTTGTCATGACCCCAATTTCTCACCTTAGGATGTCGTGATGGCACCTAGTCTCTAAGAGTAGGAAAGCCTAACATACGCTGACTTAATAACAGAATTGATCTATTTAATAATTTACCATAAACCATCAAATGACATACATAGTCACAAGCGGTCAATAGTTATACATTCCCTAAAACCTGTAGTACGGAGTCATAAGCACTACTAAATCACACTAGAATGTCCAAATACAATACTGATTGGAAATACAATTAAACAGCAGCATAATAAATTAAGATGGTAACTCCGAGGTTTGCAAATGGCAATAGTAGACTCCCCCACTTGGTACGGAGTCATAGGACACAACATCTGATGATCCACATTACTAACCTTCATTAGCTTATACAACAACAATCAGATACACGACCCATTTGCATCCCACACTTGAAAAATTGAAGATATATCAACACATCCGCATCATTAGTTTGGACAATACCATGAGACAATGGTCGATATTCTATGTCCCCCTCGCGGCCCATACGCGGCACTATATACTGTTGGAGCAAAGCTAATACAAAGAACCTAACATCATATGCGAATGGATGTAAAGGGATATAAGATATATGCTTCAAGCTGAATTTGTGCCGCACGATAAGGAATGAAATGAGTGGTTCCAAATAGTTCATTAGCCACTCAAAGATAAGTGCAGACGTCCCCGTACCGATGCACGGGACTCTACTAAACATTGTTATGACTCATAGCATCTATGAGTCAATAGTAGACTCCGCCACTTAGTGCGGAGTCATAGGACACAACATCTGATGAGCATCACTACCAACCTTCATTAGTTGGTACAACACCAATCAGATACACGAACCAGTTGCATCCCACACTTGAACAATTAAAGATCTACCAACATGTCCGCTTCCTTTGTGTTTACAATACCTCGAGACAATGATCGAGTTTTACGTCCCCCTTGTAGCCCATCCGCAACATTATAAACCGTCGGAAGATAGCTGATACTAAGGACACAACATCATATACGAGTGGATGTAAAGGGATATAAGATATATGCTTCAAGCTGAATCTATGCCGCACGGTAACGAATGAAACGAGTGGTTCCTAAAAGTTCATTAGCCTTTCAAAGATAAGTATAGACGTCTCCGTACCAATACACAAGACTCTACTACACATGGTTATGATTCGTAGCACCTATGAACCTAGAGCTCCGATACCAACTTGTGATGACCCCAATTTCCCACCTTAGGATGTCATGATGGCACCTAGTCTATAAGACTAGGTAAGCCTGACACATGCTGATTCAATAGCAAAATTGAACTATTTAATCATTTATCGTAATCCATCAAATGACTTACATAGTCGCATGCGGCCAATAGTTATACATGTCCGAAAACCGGTAGTGCGGAGCCATAAGCACTACTAAAACACACTAGAACTTCTAAACATAACACTGTTTTGAAATAAAATTTAACAGTAGCATAATGAAGTAAGATGGTGACTCCGAGGCCTGCGAATGTCAATAGTAGACTCCCTTACTTGGTGCAGAGTCATTGGACACAAAATCTGATGATCCACATTACCAACCTTCATTACCTTGTACATCACCAATAAGATACACGAACCAGTTGCATCCGACACTTGAGCAATTGAAGATCTACCAACACGTCCGCGTCCTTAGTCTAGAAAATACCTCGGGACAACGATCGAGCATCTATGTCTCGACTGTAGCCCATCCGTAGCACTATAAACCGTCGGCACATAGCAGATTCTAAGCACACAACATCATATTCGAGTGAATGTAAAAGGACATAAGATATATGCTTGATGTGCCGGGTAATTTCGGCACATTTTGATACTATTTGCTTAAAGTTTAACTTGTTTTACTTGCTAATTCTCATGATACTTATGTAATTTTAGTGTATTTGCAGCATAACGAGTGTAAGGAACCAGAAGGACAGAAAAGAATTCAAAAAGTTAGCTGAAGACAGGAAAAGAAGTTAAAAGCATCGCGAGTACAAGTATGCGGTCGCAAACTGAAAATGCGAATCGCATATTGCACAGGCAGATCGCATTTTGGGATAGAACTCTAGGCCAAATTTCATGTCGAGAATGCGGTCGCAAATGTGACCGCAAAACAGGAATGCGAACCGCGAAATAGCCAGGTGCAATCGCAAACACAAACAGAGTTTTGGGTGAAAATTAGAGTGGAGAATGCGATCGCATATCACGATCGCATAATCAACATGCGAACAGCGAATCAAAATGCGATGGGAGCAAAATTTTTTGGTGGAGTTTGCGACGGACGATGATGATTTGTGGTCTACATTTCTGTTGTGCGATAGAAATGCGGTCCGCATTATTTTAACAAGGGAAAATCTGACCGACATTCGCCTCGGGTTTTGGGCCTCTATAAATAGGTTTTATAGGGTTTTGTGAAGAGAATCTTGTTAGAACTTAGAGTACAAAGTACGACAATTGATTATTTTGAATTCTTAGAAGCTTTTGGCGATCGAAAACCCTCTATTTTTGTAAGATGATATCAATTACTCTTCCTTGTTCTTTAATTATCAGCATGTGTAGCTAAACTCAAACGCTGAGGTTGTGAACCTTAGATGGGTAGAATGTGTTGAGATTTTGATATTGAATCCAATTTCGAAGGAAGCTTGATATTTATTTATTTCTTGTTCTTCAATTAATCATTAGTGGTTGCAAATATTAACGAAAGCCAATTAGCTCTATCTTATCTTGGAAAAGTGAAATAGAGTTTGGTGAAAATAAATAATAAAAACTCAAGGCTCTAAACCTTGTTTAACAAAATCGCTTAGGAATAAGTAGGTTTTAATTTGGTGCTTAATTGGTTGTTCTTAAGATCGACTTTTTTGTATTCGGGAGAATCGTAGAGAGGATACATTATCCAAATATTTGGAAATATTGGGTAGTAAATTAAACATCAATTGCATATCAAGAAAGGAATTTAATATTAATATCAAGAACATTCTACTACATTAAGGGGGACACAACCTTGGTCTCTTACATTCATATTTTTAACATTCACACTATAAAAATTATTTTTCAGTTTTCGTTTACTTATATATTCAATACTTCTTTATTCTATTTGACGCACTTGATAGAATTACGACTTAGTCAAGTATTACATTAATTAGACAATAGTTTCACACCTATTCCCTGTGGGATTCGACCCCAACCTAGTTGGGTTACTATATTTGACATCGATCGCTTACACTATTATTAAGGTGTAATTTGAGCGAATCAAATTTTGCCGCCGTTGCCGGGGAATACGGTTTTGAAATTTCTAATTAGTATATACTTTACTATACGTCTAATTCCGCTTAATTACACGTTGTTTGTTTTTGTTGTTGTAGACAGGAAAATATGTCGGATCATGAAGATGATGTTGAGGTGGAGCAGGAAGAAAATCCTTTCGCAGATATTGAAGAATATATAGAGGATACAAACGCTATAGTACCTCCAGCTATAGGTGTTTCTATGTTCAAGGTGGAACATGGACTAATTCTGATGTTGAAAGCGAAAGGATTCTTCCGAAACTCCACTGATGATGATCCAACGCAGCACCTCAGAAATTTCTTGGGCGTTTGTGCGATGCACAAGAAAAACCATGTCTCTGATGATGCATTAAGGCTGAGATGCTTTAAGTATTCGTTAGCTGGAGATGCGAGGAAATGGCTTCAAAATCTTCCGCCGAATTCCATCCGTTCATGGCTTGAACTTGTCCGGGCATTCTTGTCAAAGTGGTTTCCACAAAGCAAGAAATCTGAGCTCAGAGACAAGATATTCTTCATTAAGCAACTACCTGGTGAACAATTACATGAAGCGTGGGATCGCTTCAAGTTGTATTTGGTGAGGTCTCCAAACCATGGCTTTCTCGATTCCATCTTGCTGGAAAAATTCTACAAGGGTTTGGACCCTATGAACCAATCAATAGCGAAGAATGTTGCTGCTGGATCTTTCATGGATAAAACCTTCGCTAGAGTAACTCAGATCTTGGATAAGATGGAAAAACACAATCAAGCTTGCATTATGAGGATACAACAGGTGGTATTACAATTGGGTCTCCTTCTATGAATAACTTGATCAAGGAAAATCAAGAACGAGACCAAGTAATTGCAGAACTTGCCACAAATGTCAATGTGTTGACAAAACTTTTCACGGAAAACCAGAAGAAGAAAGTCAATGTGGTTGAGAATGTGCAGCCGGTGCAAGGTGATGATTATGAAGAGGCAAATTATGTTAATAATTCTCAAGGTGGGTATCAAAGGCAGAACTACCAAAGTCAAGGCTCGCAGAATCAATGGAGACCAAACCCGCAAGGGCAAGGTCACCGTCAATGGCGCAATGACCAAAGTGGTTCTCACCAAGGAAACTGGAACAACAATAATAATTTTTCAAATCGAAGTTCCAACCCTTATGTTCCTCCAAAGGGTCAGTATTTGAATCAGGGATCCTCTAGTGAGTCCAAATTAGAGAGCATGCTTGAAAGAATATTACAAAACCAAGAAAAGTCTGATAATTCAATGAAGAACATGACTGAATTGGTTGGCTCTCACACTGCAGCGATTCAAAAGCTGAAATTGCAAATGAGAGATCTTTCTCGTGAGCAGTATCCACAGCAGAAGGGAACACTTCCTAGTGATACGATTGCAAATCCAAAGGGGAGTGGAAGTGGCACAACTTCCCATATTATGGTTATCACTACCAGGAGTGGTAAGACATTGCAAGGAAGAGATGAGCAAGCAGTTGATGTGGAAGAAATTCAAAAAGGGGTTGAAGTTGAAAAACCTAGTGTTGCTGAAGTAAACAAAAATCCAGAAGTTGTGCAAAACCGAGATGATACCCAAGAAGGGATAAAGGACAAGGCAGAAGAAACATCAAACATTCTTCCGCCAATTCCTAGACCCCCTCCTCCTTTCCCTCAGAGACTTGCGAGAAGAGTTGACGACAGCAAGTTTGAGAAGTTCTATGACATTCTCAAGCAGCTATCCGTGAATATACCATTCTTTGAGGATTTACGAAAAATGTCGGGGTTTGCCATGTATCTAAAGGATCTGATCACAAAGAAGAGAACCACCAAGAATGAGGTGGGGAATATGACCCATCGGGTTAGCTCTATCATTGCTACAAATCCAATCCAGAAGAAAGAGGACCCGGGAGCATTTACTATTCCATGCACTATTGGAGTGCGCGACTTTGCTAAGGCACTCTGTGACAAATGGGGCCAGCATCAATATGATGCCACTAGCCATCTACAAACAAGCTGGACTAGGAATGCCAAGGCCGACGAGCATGAGGTTGCAGATGGCTGACCGTTCAATCAAAAGACCAGTCGGTATCGTAGATGATATGATTGTGAAAGTTGGAAAATTTCATATTCCAGCTGATTTTGTGATCCTTGATTGTGCTGTGGACAAGGAAATCCCTATCATATTGGGGAGGCCATTTTTAGCCACTGGAAGAGCACTTATGGATTCAGAGCGTAATGAAATCAAGTTCCGAGTTAACAATGAAGAAGTTACTTTCCAAGCTAGTAAGGGTATGAAATTACCAACCGAGTACGAGAACATTTCACTAATTGGTATTGTTGATGAAGTTGATGAGGCTGTTGTGATGAAGATGGAAGAGCAATGCTTAGGTGAAGCACTGGCAGTGATATTGGTGAATTTTGATGGTAATGATATGGAAGGCTTTATGGAGTCGGTGAATGCATTAGAAGGACGTGGCTCTTACTCATATACTCCACCAAAACTGTCCTTAGATTTGGAGAATAGAGCTACACCTCCTGCAAAGCCGTCCATTATCGAACCACCTCAATTAGAGCTCAAACCACTTCCGTCGCATTTGAGGTATAAATTTCTTAGCTTGAATAATACTTTATCAGTAATTGTTTCTTCGTTGTTGAATGATGTGCAGGTAGAGCAGTTGCTGCAAATTTTGAAGGAACACAGACAAGCCATCGGTTGGACAATTGCGGACATTTGGGGAATCCCTGCTGGAATTTGTGAGCACAAGATTCAACTAGAAAATGGGACAAAACCGAGTGTGGAGCACCAGCGACAGCTGAATTCATCAATGCAGGAAGTTGTGAAGAAAGAGATAATCAAATGGCTGGACGCTGGGGTAGTTTACCCAATTGCCGATAGTTCATGGGTGAGTCCGCTACAATGCGTGCCAAAGAAAGGAGGCATGACTGTGGTCAAGAATGAAAAGAACGAGCTGATTCCAACAAGGACAGTAACCGGATGGCGGGTATGCATGGATTACAGAAAGCTCAATAGTGCCACATGCAAGGACCACTTCCCTATGCCTTTTATTGATCAAATGCTTGATCGGCTAGCCGGAAAGTCCTTCTATTGCTTCCTCGACGGATACTCCGGGTATAATCAAATCAATACAGCTTTGGAGGACCAGGAGAAGACAACGTTCACAGGCCCGTATGGAACATTTGCTTTCAGTCGAATGCCATTCGGCTTATGCAATGCTCCAGCCACCTTCCAAAGATGTATGATGTCTATCTTTTCTGATATGGTAGAGGATTTCCTTGAGGTCTTTATGGATGATTTTTCAGTAGGGGAAACTTTTGAGCAATGCCTGAAGAATCTGAAACAAGTGCTAAAGCGATGCGAAGAGACAAACCTTGTACTAAACTGGGAGAAATGCCACTTCATGGTGGATGAAGGTATTGTTCTGGGACATAAAATCTCCAGGCGTGGCATAGAGGTGGATAAAGCAAAAATTGAGATCATTTCCAAACACCCTCCACCTACATCCGTAAAAGGTGTCCGTAGCTTTTTGGGGCATGCTGGATTCTACAGGAGGTTCATTAAGGACTTCTCAAAGATTGCACACCCAATGTGTAAACTCCTAGATAAGGATGCCAAGTTCGTCTTTGATGAAAAATGCCTCGCAGCTTTTGAGGAACTGAAAACAAAGCTCACCACGGCACCTATTATAGTCACACCTGATTGGTCGCTACCCTTTGAGCTTATGAGTGATGCTAGCAGTGTAGCTATTGGAGTTATGCTGGGACAAAGACACAATAAAGTTCTTCACCCAATATACTATGCTAGCAAGACACTTAATGGGGAGCAGATGAATTACACTGTAACCGAGCAGGAACTGCTAGCTATTGTGTATGCATTCGAGAAGTTCCGTGCGTATCTATTGGGTTCTAAAGTGAGTGTGTATACGGATCATGCAGCTCTACGTTATTTGATGGCGAAGAAAGACGCAAAGCCACGACTAATCCGATGGGTGTTACTGCTGCAAGAGTTCGATTTCGAAGTTATGGATCGCAAGGGAACACAAAACCAAGTGGGGTGGCAGATCACTTATCTAGACTGGAAGTATCAGGGAGACAAAAAGAAGAGCTGGAGATAAATGACTCATTTCTAGATGAACATATACTGATGGTATCTAATTCATTTGCACCGTGGTATGCAGACATCGCCAATTACATTGTCAGTGATCTTAATCCGGAAGGGCTGGAATCATACCAACGAAAGAAGTTCTTGAGGGATTGTCGCAACTGTTATTGGGAAGAACCATTCTTATTCCGTGTTTGTGCTGATAACATAATTAGAAGATGCGTACCTGAGGAAGAGATGTTACAGATTCTGAAAGCTTGCCATGACTCACCAGTTGGGGGTCATCATGGGGGTAACAGAATAGCTGCAAAGATTTTGGAGTGTGGGTATCAGTTGGTGAAGTCTTGCGACCAATGCCAACGACAGGGCCCAATTTCGAGGAGGCATGAGATGCCTATGAACTTTGTTATGGAAATCAAATTATTCGATGTTTGGGGTATTGACTTCATGGGCCCTTTCATAAGCTCATGTGGGATGAAATACATCCTAGTGGCTGTGGACTATGTATCCAAATGGATAGAAGCCATTGCCTTACCAAACAACGAAGCTCGGGTTGTGACCGCATTTCTAAAGAAGAATATTTTCACCCGGTTTGGCACCCCGGGAGCCATTATCAGCGATGGAGGTTCACACTTCTGTAACAGAGTCTTTAAAGGTCTCCTCGACAAGTATGGGGTTAAGCATAAGGTTGCCACACCTTATCATCCACAATCGAGCGGTCAAGTTGAAGTATCCAACAGGGAGATCAAGAGCATTCTATCAAAGACGGTGAACGCAAATAGGACTGATTGGTCAAGAAAGCTAGATTATGCTCTATGGGCATATCATACAGCTTACAAGACTCCTAGCGATACATCCCCGTATCGGTTAGTCTTTGGAAAGGCGTGTCATTTACCCGTAGAACTTGAGCATAAGGCTATGTGGGCCTTAAAGAGATTAAACATGGACTGGGCGGAGGCTGGAGCTCTAAGGCTGGCACAGTTAAATGAAATGGTGGAATTCCGTCGTCATGCTTATGAGAGTGCAGCAGTTTATAAAGAACGAATGAAATTCGTCCATGATACAAAAATCTTGAAAAGAGAGTTTAAGGCAGGGGACCTGGGGTTGCTGTTCAATTCAAGACAAATTATTTCTGGGGAAACTGAAGTCTAAATGGTCTGGACCATTTAAAGTTGTTGATGTCTCTCCATTTGGAACTGTTGAATTAGCATCGGAGGATGGGCTCCGGACTTTCAAGGTTAATGGGCAAAGAATCAAGCACTACTTGGGAGTAGATGGAGAAAAACATGTGGTAGAGCAGCTGGCTCTAAAAGATGATCAAATCCCAACTACAGAATGATTGCAGAAGCACCCTAGCCTCGTCGTGCCGCGACGTTAAATCAAGCTCTTCATGGGAGGCAACCCATGTGTGGTATCATTTGCTTTTGTTTGTGTTGTATTTTTATTTATTTAGAATTCAATATTACATTTGTACTTAGGGCTATTTGAAGGGTTTTACAATGCAGGAATGTGATGAAAGGATACAGGAATTGAAGAGGAGTGTTTGAAACTGCAGAAAAACATCTAGGTGAAAAATGCTGCACAAATGCAATCGCATTTGAGATATGCGAACCGTATTTGTGCCGCTATCTGAAGCAGAAACTTGAGCAAATATATTGGGCATAAATGCGACGAAGCTCAACAGTTTGCGGTTTGCATTTAAGTTATGCGAACCGCATTTTCACCGCAAACAGAGACAGAGAATTCAGCTCAAAAGTCTGATAAATATGCGGTGGAAACTCCTACTATGCGGTTCGTATTTCAATAATGCGGAACTTAAATCATCGCATAATTGCTAGGTATGTGTTCGCATTCCCTCCTTTTCTAAATCCTTCAACCTAAGTATATAAATAAATTAACAAAAAACATAAACAAACAAAAAAAGAAGAGAAAACGGCAACAGAGAAAGACCTCCGACGAACATCATCGGAAAAGTAAAAGTGCAAGTTCACCAAACCTCAAAGAGTTGATTCACCTTTGTCCTAAGAGCTACAATCTTCTTCATAAGGTATGTGCATCCTTTGCTCCATCTTAAATTCTTATTTCGCAAGACTAGGGTTGATAGCTCAGTGAAGTTTCTCGATTCTTTGGGATGGAATATAGAAATCTAGGGTTTTCTTGCTTGAGGGATGAACATACTTGGATATTTGAAGGTATTTGCGGTCCACAAACTAAAAATGTGGACCGCAATATGACCGCATCCCCAAACCCTAGGTATCTGAGGAAGACAACATATGCGGTGAATCTGCGATCGCATAATCAATATGCGAACCGCAGAGCCACCGCAAACACAGCCAGAACATTTGGTTAGCACTGGTGAACTCTGCGGTGATTATGCGATCGCATATCTCGCTTTGCGATGAGTTTGCGACCGCATTTGTGTGTATACAACAGGTTTATGCTCGACAACAATCTGCGATGGATTTGCGATTCGCATAGTGTTTATGCGATTCGCAGAATCCACCGCATAATGCCCTCTCCTGTTCTGTTTTCTTTCAAATGCTGATAATGTCACTGACAGCCCCCACTTATGCAGATATGGCAGCCAAAAAAGCATTCCGCAAAGAGAGGGCCATCCTCCGCTTCAACCTCAGTACCACCCAAACGGGCAAGAAAGGAATCAACTGTACCTAACCCCTCCCAGTCTGATGAAGAGGACTGCGTACCGGAAGTTGATTTAGTAGCTGAGGCCCGAAGGAAACGAGGTGATGACCTTCAGCTTCGTTTTGGGGTTGAAGGTTCATGATCTTTGTTCAGGGAAGCACTCACAAAGAGAAGGATCTTGGGGGAGAAAAATTTAAGCTTGAACGGGCTTCAGGACCAGTACCCTCATATTCTCGAAAACATCAAAACGAGAAAATGAGAGTACTTCACTACAGACCCCAAGGAATAAAATGAGTCAATCGTCCGGGAATTCTATGCGTCTTATGGAGCTTCACGAACAGGGTATCATAGACGCAACCGAATATTCACCGGCATCGTCCACGTTTGAGGGAAGGCTTTGTTTTGTGACAGCGAACATATCAATGAACTCTACTTCCCTGACTGGGAATCAGGCACAGCTGAGTACGATGCAAAGTACTCCAACAGAGAGAACGAACGTGGATGGATAGCGTCCATCATTGCCAAGGGGACTCTTGCCTGGATCAGTCCTGGAAAGAAAATTTACAAAGAAGACCTCACAAGGGAGGGCAAATATTGGCTCAACTTCGTCACGTCCCATTTAATACCCTCCAGGAATGAAACAGATATCAGCATTGAGAAGGCCCTTCTCATTGCATGTATAATGACGGATATTAAAATTGATGTGGGGAGTCTTATCTACCAGGAAATTGGCATCCGGGCTACGCAGCGGGCCACATCACTTCCCTTCCCGAGTTTGATCACAACCCTCTGCCAAGAGGTGAATGTCCCATTCTTACCACAACAAGACAAACTTGGGAGGTCTACGAGAGATATAGATATCACTCGTATAAATGATTCGGTTTCCCCACCAGTGACCCCAATTGAGGACATTGACTCCCAGAATCTCCTGTCTCCCCAAGATCCTGACACCTCCACTGTTGCTGAAGAAACTGCACCCTCATCTACCACTGGTCCAACTGCCTCATACCTGCCAACCATTTCAAGACTCGGTCTAATTGCTCATCACGCAAATTCTAAGGTAGACCAACTCTTGAATACATTGCCCTCACTGATTAAACAGTCCTTGACTCCGATGCAAACGTCACTGACCGCTCTCCAACAACAACAATTAGCGTTCGGAGATAGGTTGAACAAGCTTGAGTCTAGGTTTGAAAGAATTGAAAGGGGTGAGGTGAGGTCTTTTCCCCAACTATGGGAAGAAGTACAATCAATGAAGACCGACCTCCAGAAGATGAAAAATCTGGAGTTCGACATATCATCTCTCCTCCCCAACGAGGGTGACCAGGGTGCTGGCCGTGCTGACTTGGGCCTGGACTTCACGACACTAATGGCAGACATCGCACCTTCATCTGCTAAAGTGTCTCAGCCTCCCTCCCCTACAGTCCAGGTCGATTCTACTGATGACGAGACATCGGAGCGGTCATCAGAATTCGAAGGGGACGAATTAGAGGAGGCCAGTTTAGAGTTCGATGAGGGTGCAACCCCTAAGAAAAAAGGAAAAGAAATTGTTGTGCCAACTGTGGAGGAGGAAAAAGAGCAAGCAGACATTGAGAAGGCCATTCAGCAATCGCTAGCAGAGAGGGCTGCCAGTACACGGCCACCAGCGGGAGAATCTAGCAGCTCAGTGGCCTCACCACCTGCTCCAGACCAGTCCCACATCCCTCCTACAGCTCCGAAGGAGACCTAGGCCACCGCATCTCTTCGCGTGATTGCGCCCCCAGGGAGCCCCTTGTACTCTATATTTCTTTTTATGCATTGGGGATAATGCATGTGTTTAAGTTAGGGGTGGTAGCCTTATATCCTTGTTTTATCTGTATATTTGATGTATTTTTGGGCATGTTTAGTGACATTTGGTAACTGTACATTATATAGTAATGATTCATGATTAATGTATATATGCTGTTATAATTAAATGGTTAGCAATAAAATCCCCTTGTTTTTTCTTCTACCGGGTTCTTTTTCAAGGGTGTGATGGTAGAACCGGGCCTATGAATATGAAGTATATTGACCAGGATGGTACATTTGTTGAGTATCAAGTATGTAAACCTGTGTGAGTAAACCCTTGTAACAAATCAATTATGTGAATGTGAGGCTCACTCGGTAACTCTAGGTATACTTAGAATCGTGTATGTGTACACGAGGAAAGCCTCGAGTGACTAAATGTGAACTCTAAAGCTGTAAACTATGTTAACCGAACAGTTTGTGTGCCAATGTGTGTGAGCTCCTTGTTTTGATAGTTCTTGTGTTCACTGCGGCCATCTAGAACTTGCCCGGTTGGTTTTTCAACGCCTATCATACGTACACTGAGTTAGAGAAATGATCTTGGGATTTCTTTGATTATTGATGAAACCTTTCTAGCCTTTTCAGCTTACCTGTGCATAATGAACATCACTAGTACCCTATTTGAGCCTTGTAGCCTTTTCCTTGGCCTCCGCATTACAAACTTATCCCATTCGTAAAACATGATCTCTTTTGAACCTGTTCCTCCTTGAACATTGAGAACATTGCTAAAAGTTTAAGTTGGGGGTGTGGGTCAACATGAAGATGCGCAAGGTTGTGAAATGAGACTGGGAACCCATACCTCAAAAGGTTCATATGAAGTTATGAAAGCTCCAAAAAGAAAGAAAAAGAAAAACAGAAAAAAAAAAATATTTAAATGTGTGTTGCCAACAAAAGTGAGTTATGTAATGGCAAAAAGGGAGCTTGAAAATGAAATAAAGAGGTGTGGAAAGTGGGGTCCAATGCGAGAACGTAATGCCAGTGAGGCCATGGGGTCAAAAAGAAACAAAAGGTTAAAAATAAAAAACGTGTAATTAGTGTTCAAGGAGGAAGTAGCCACTATTATCTAAATATATATCCTACCCTTCCTTAAACCGACATTACAAGCTTACAAAGTCCTTATGTGATCTCCAACCGAGTGTTCTGATAACTAGGCGATGAATTAAAATAAGGGCAAACCTATGGTGTGGCATGGGGTGACACTTGAAATTTTGTTCTGAGAGTGAGTTTACTTGAACTTTAGTCCCTCTGTATTGCTATGATGAATATTGTGAGAGTGGGACTTTCTTTCCAGTGAGGGCACATACACTGCTAGGTTGATAGTAAGTTGAGCTTTGAGTAAGGCATAAGTGTATTCAGCTGAAGGTAGCCTTTAGTTACTTTGTTGAGGCTCAAAGTTCACTAATTTATTGGTTGTCTTTGAACATATTAATGATTCAAGGGGGGTATAGTGCTCAAAGAGTTATACTTGAGATACGAACAACAACCCTCGTCCACAGTCAATATTGCTTCATGTTTGATAAGTAGAGTCTAGACTAGGAGAGTATCGTTTGAGTTGCTTGAGGACAAGCAAGAGTTTAAGTTGGGGGTGTTGATGTGCCGGGTAATTTCGGCACATTTTGATACTATTTGCTTAAAGTTTAACTTGTTTTACTTGCTAATTCTCATGATACTTATGTAATTTTAGTGTATTTACAGCATAACGAGTGTAAGGAACCAGAAGGACATAAAAGAGTTCAAAAAGTTAGCTGAAGACAAGAAAAGAAGTTAAAAGTATCGCGAGTACAAGTATGCGGTCGCAAACTGAAAATGCGAACCGCATATTCCACAGGCAGATCGCATTTTGGGACAGAACTCTAGGCCAATCTTCATGTCGAGGATGCAGTCGCAAATGTGACCGCAAAACAGGAATGGGAACCGTGAAATAGCCAGGTGCAATCGCAAATACACGCAGAGTTTTGGGTGAAAATCAGAGTGGAGAATGCGATCGCATAATCAACATGCGAACCGCGAATTAGAACGCGATGGGAGCAAAATTTTCTGGTGGAGTTTGTGACGGATGATGATGATTTGCCGTCCACATTTCTGTTCTGCGACAGAAATGCGGTCCGCATTATTTTAACAAGGGCAAATCTGACCGACATTCGCCTCGGGTTTTGGGCCTCTATAAATAGGTTTTATAGGGTTTTATGAAGAGAGTCTTGTAAGAACTTAGAGTACAGAGTACGGCAATTGATTATTTTGAATTCTTAGAAGCTTTTGGTGATCGAAAACCCTCTATTTTTGTAAGATGATATCAATTACTCTTCCTTGTTCTTTAATTATCAGCATGCGTAGCTAAAGTCAAACGCTGAGGTTGTGAACCCTAGATGGGTAGAATGTGTTGAGATTTTGATATTGAATCCAATTTCGAAGGAAGCTTGATATTTATTTATTTCTTATTCTTCAATTAATCGTTAGTGGTTGCAAATATTAACGAAAGCCAATTAGCTCTATCTTATCTTGGAAAAGTGAGATAGTGTTTGGTAGAAATAAATAACAAAAATTCAAGGCTTTAAACCTTGTTTAACAAAATCGCTTAGGAATAAGTAGGTTTTAATTTGGCGCTTAATTGGTTGTTCTTAAGATCTACTCTTTTGTATTCGGGAGAATCGTAGAGAGGATACATTATCCAAATATTTGGAAATATTGGGTAGTAAATTAAACATCAATTGCATATCAAGAAAGGAATTCAATATTAATATCAAGAACATTCTACTACATTAAGGGGGACACAACCTTGGTCTCTTACATTCATATTTTTAACATTCACACTATAAAAATTAGTTTTCAGTTTTCATTTACTTATATATTCAATACTTCTTTATTCTATTTGACGTACTTGATAGAATTACGACTTAGTCAAGTATTACATTAATTAGACGATAGTTTCACACCTATTCCCTGTGGGATTCGACCCCAACCTAGTTGGGTTACTATATTTGACATCGATCGCTTACACTATTATTAAGGTGTAATTTGAGCGAATCAATGCTTTAAGCTGAATTTACGCCGCACGGTAAGGAATGAGAGGAGTGGTTCCTAATAGTTCATTAGCCTCTCAAAGACAAGTACAGACGTCTCGGTACCTATAACCGGTAGTTCGGAGTCATAACCACTACTAAATCACACTAGAATGTCCAAATACAATATTGATTGGAAATACAATTAAACAGTAGCATAATGAAGTAAGATGGTAACACCGAGGCTTGCAAAAGTCAATAGTTGACTCCCCCACTTGGTACGGAGTCATAGGACACAACATCTGATGATCCACATTACCAACCTTCATCAGCTTATACAACAACAATCAGATACACGACCCATTTGCATCCCACACTTGAAAAATTAAAGATATATCAACATGTCTGCATTCTTAAACTGGACAATACCTTGAGATAATGGTCGAGATTCTATGTCCTTCTCGTGGCCCATATGCGGCACAATAAACCGTTGGAGCATAGCTGATACAAAGAACATAACATCATATGCGAATGGATGTAAAGGGATACAAGAAATATGTTTCAAGCTAAATTTGTGCCGCACGGTAAGGAATGAAAGGAGTGGTTCCTAATAGTTCATTAGCCTCTCAAAGACAAGTACAGACGTCTCGGTACCTATACGCAAGACTCCACTAAACTTGGTTATCACTCATAGCACCTATGAACCTAGAGCTCCGATACCAACTTGTCATGAACCCAATTTCCCACCATAGGATGTCGTGATGGCACCTACTCTCTAAGACTAAGAAATCCTAACATACACAAATTTAATAATAGATTTGATCTACTTAATCATTTATCATAAACAATTAAATGACATACATAGTCGCAAGCAGCCAATAGTTATACATTCCCTAAAACCATTAGTACGGAGTCATAAGCATTACAAAGGCACAATAAAATTTCTAAATACAATACTATTTTGAAATACATTTTAACTATAGCATAATGAAGTAAGATGGTGACTCCGAGGCCTGCGAATATCAATAGTAGACATTACCAATGTTCATTAGCTTGTCCAACACTAATCAGATACACGAACCTGTTGCACCCCACACTTGAACGATTGAAGATCTACCAACATGTTCGCGTCCATAGTTTGGACAATACCTCCGGACAATTATCAAGCGTCTATGTCCGCCTCTTAGCCCATCCGCAGCACTATAAACCGTCGGTGCATTGTTGATACTAAGACACAACATCATATACGAGTGAATGTAAAAGGATGTAAGATATATGCTTCAAGCTGAATCTATGTCGCACGGTAAGGAATGAGAGGAGTGGTTCCTAATAGATCATTAGCCTCTCAAATATAAGTAGAGACGTCTCCGTACCAATACGCAAGACTCTACTAGACATGGTTATGACTCGTAGCACCTATGAACCTAAAGCTCCGATACCAACTTGTCATGACCCCAATTTCCCACCTTAGGATTTCGTGATGGCACCTAGTCTCTAAGACTAGGAAAGCCTAACATACGCTGATTTATTGACAGAATTGATCTATTTAATCATTTATCATAAACCATTAAGTGACATACATAGTCGCAAGGGGCCAATTGTTATACATCCCCCAAAACTGGTAGTATGGAGTCATAAGCACTACTAAAACACACTAGAATTTCTAAATACAATACTATTTTGAAATAAAATTCAACAGTAGCATAATAAAGTATGATGGTGACTCCGAGGCATGCGAATGTCAATAGTAGACTCCCCATCTTGGTATGGAGCCATAGGACACAACATCTGATGATCCACATTACCAACCTTCATTAGCTTGTACAACACAGTCAGATACACGAACCAGTTGCGTCCCAAACTTGAACAATTAAAGATCTACCAACACGTCTGCATCCTTTGTCTGAACAATACCTCGTGACAATGGTCGAGCACTATGTTCTCCTCGTGGCCCATCAGCAGCACTATTAGCCGTCGGAGCAGAGCTGATACTAAGCACACAACATCATACATGAGTGAATGTAAAATGAAATAAGATAAATGCATCAAGTTGAATCTATGCCGCAAGGTAAGGAATGAGAGGAGTGGTTCCTAATCGTTCATTAGCCTCTAAAAGATAATTACAAATGGCACCATACCAATACACAAGACTGTACTACACATGGTTATGACTCGCAGCACCTGTGAACCTAGAGCTCCGATACCAACTTGTCAAGAATCCAATTTCCCACCTTAGGATGTCGTCATGGACCCTAGTCTCTAAAACTACGAAAGCTTAACATACGCTGATTGAATAACGTAATTGATCTATTTAGTCATTTATCATAAACCATTAAATGACATACATAGTTGCAATTTGCCAATGGTTTTACATGTCCTAAAACCGGTAGTACGGGGTCATAAGCACTACCAAAACACACTAGAATTTCTAAACGGAATACTGTTTTGAAATATAATTTAATAGTAGCATAATGAAGAAAGATGATGACTCCGATGCCTGCGAATGTCAATAGTAGATTCCCCCACTCTGTGTGTAGTCATAGGACACAACATCTGGTTATCCACATTACCGACCTTCATTAGCTTATACAACACCTATCAGATTCACGAAGCAGTTGCAACCCATACTTGAACAATTGAAGATCTACCAACACATCCACGTCCTTAGTCTGGACAATACCTTGGGACAAGGATCGAGCATCTAAGTCTCCCTCGTAGCCCATCCGCAGCATTATAAATCGTCAGTGCATAGCTGATACTAAGCACACAACATCATATACGAGTGAATTTAAAATGATATAAGATAAATGCTTCAAGTTGAATATATGTCGCACGGTAAGGAATTAGAGGAGTGGTTCCTAATAGTTCATTAGCCTCTCAAAGATAGGAGTAGAACTCACCGTACCTATACGCAAGACTCTACTAAATATGGTTGACTCATAGCACCTATGAACCTAGAGCTCCGATACCAACTTGTCATGAACCCAATTTCCCACCTTAGGATGTCAGGATTGCACCTAGTCTCTAAGACTAGGAACGCCTAACATACGCAGATTTAATAACAAAATTGATCTATTTAATCATTTATCATAAAACATTAAATGACATACATAGTCGCAAGTGGCCAATGGTTATACATGTCCTAAAACCGGTAGTACGGGGTCATAAGCACTACCAAAACACACTAGAATTTCTAAACGGAATACTGTTTCGAAATACAATTTAACAGTAGTATAATGCAGAAAGATGGTGACACCGAGGCCTGCGATGTCAATAGTAGACTCCCTGACTCTGTGTGGAGTCATAGGAAACAACATCTGGTTATCCACATTACCAACCTTTATTACTTGTACAACACCTATCGGATACAAGAACCAGTTGTGAACCGCACTTGAAAAAGTAAAGATCTACCAACACATCCGCGTCCTTAGTATGGACAATACCTCGGGACAAGGATCGAGCATCTATGTCCCCCTCGTAGCCCATCCGCAGCACTATAAACCATCGGTGCATCCCTGATACTAAGCACACAACATCACATATGAGTGAATGTAAAATGAAATAAGATAAATGCTTCAAGCTTAATCTATGCCGCACGGTAAGGAATGAGAGGAGTGGTTCCTAATAGTTTATTAGCCTCTCAAAGACAAGTACAGACGTCTTCGTATCTATAGGCAAGAGTGTACTAAACATGGTTATGACTCGTAGCACATTTGAACCTAGAGCTCCGATACAAACTTGTCATGAACCCAATTTCCCACCTTAGTATGTCGTGATGACACCTAGTCTCTAAGACTAGGAAAGCCAAACATACGCTAATTTAATAACAAAATTGATCTATTTAATCACTTATCATAAACCATTAAATGACATACATAGTCGCAAGTGGCCAATGGTTATACATATCATAAAACCGGTAATACGGGGTCATATGCGCTACTAAAACACACTAGAACTTATAAACGGAATACTGTTCTGAAATACAATGTAACAATAGCATGATGAAGAAAGATGGTGACTCTGAGGCCTGCGAATGTAAAACGATATAATATAAATGCTTCGAGTTGAATCTATGCCGCTTCGGTAAGGAATGAGAGGAGTGGTTCCTAATAGACCTTTAGTCTCTCAAAGATAAGTACAGACATTTCCGTACCTATACGCCAGACTCTACTAAACACGGTTATGAATGGTAGCACCAATGAACCTAGAGCTCCGATACCAACTTTTCGTGACCCCGATTTCCCACCTTAAGATGTAGTGTTGGCACCTAGTCTCCGAGACTTGGAAAGCCTAGCATACGCTGATTTAATAACAGAATTGATCTGTTTAATCATTTCTCATAAACCATTAAATGACATACATAGTCGCAAGTGGCCAATGGTTATACATGTCCTAAAACTGGTAGTACGGAGTCATAAGCACTGGTAAAACACACTAGATTTGTAAACGCAATATTGTTTTGACATACAATTTAACAGTAGCATAATGAAGAAAGATGGTGACTCTAAGGCCTGCGAATGTCAAAAGCAGACTCCCCCACTTTGTGTGGAGTCATAGGACACAACATCTGATGATCCGCATTACCAACCTCATTAGCTTGTACAACGCCTATCAGATACACGAACCAGTTGCAACCCATACTTGAAAAATAGAAGATCTACCAACACGTCCGCGTCCTTAGTATGGACAATACCTCGGGACAATGATCGAGCATCTAAGTCCCCCTCGTAGCACATCCTCAGCACTATAAACTGTCGGTGCATAGCAGATACTAAGCGCACAACATCACATACGAGTGAATGTAAAATGATATAAGATAAATGTTTCAAGCTGAATCTATGCCGCATGGTAAGGAATGAGAGGATTGGTTCGTAATAGTTCATTAGCCTCTGAAATATAAGTATAGAAGTCTCCATACCTATACGCAAGACTCTACTGAATATGGTTATGACTCGTAGCACCTTTGAACCTAGAGCTCCGATACCAACTTGTCATGAACCCAATTTACCACTTTAGGATGTCGTGATGGCACCTAGTCTCTATGTCTAGGAAAGCCTAACATACGTTGATTTAATAACAGAATTGATATATTTAATCAATTATCATAAACCATTAAATGACATACATAGTCGCAAGTGGCCAATGGTTATACATGTCCGAAAAGCGATAGTACGGGGTCATATGCACTACAAAAACACACTAGAATTTCTAAACAGAATATTGTTTTGAAATACAATTTAACAGTACCATAATGAAGAAAGATGGTGACTCCGAGGCCTGCGAATGTCAATAGTAGACTCCCCGTACTCTTTGTGGAGTCATAGGACACAACATGTGGTTATCCGCATTACCAACCTTCATTAGCTTGTGCAACACCTATCAGATACACGAACGAGTTGCAACCCACACTTGACCAATTGATGATCTACCAACACATCCGCGTCCTTAGTTTGGATAATACCTCGAGTTAAGGATCGAGCATCTAAGTCCCCCTCGTAGCCCATCTGCAGTACTATAAACCGTCGGTGCATAGCTGATACTAATAAGATGACATGATATACGAGTGGATGTAAAATGATATAAGATGAATGCTTTAAGGTGAATTTGAACCGCACGGTAACGAATGAGACGAGTGGTTCCTAATGGTTAATTAGCCTCTCAAAGATAAGTACAGACGTCTCTGTACCTATACGCAAGACTCTACTAAACATGGTTATGACTCGTAGCACCTATGAACCTAGAGCTCTGATACCAACTTTTCGTGACCATAATTTCTCACCTTAGGATGTCGTGATAGCACCTAGTCTCTAAGACTAGGAAAGCTTAACATATGATAATTTAATTATAGTATTGATCTATTTAATCATTTATCATAAACCATTAAATGACATACATAGTCGCAAGCGGCTGATAGAAAGCACGCAACATCATATACGATTGGATGTAAAGGGATATAAGATATATGATTTAAGGTAAATCTGTGCCGCACGGTAATGACTGAGTGGAGTGTATTCCTAATGGTTAATTTGCCTCTCAAAGATAAGTACAGACGTCCCCGTACCTATACGCAAGACCTACTAAACATGGTTATACCAACTTGTCATGACCCCGATATCCCACCTTGGAAGTCGTGATGGCACCTAGTCTCTATGACTAGGAAAACCTAACATACGCTGATTTAATAACAAAATTAATCTATTTAATCATTTATCATAACATATTAAGTAATATACATAGTCGCAAGCGGCCAATAGTTATACATTCCCCAAAACCGGAAGTATGAAGTCATACGCACTACTAGAATTTCTAAATACAATATTGTTTTGAAATACAATTTAACAGTAGCATAAAGAAGTATGATGGTGAATCTGAGGCCTGCGAATGTCAATAGTAGACTCCTGCACTTGGTGCGGAGTCATAGGACACAACATCTGATGATCCACATTACCAACCCTCATTAGCTTGTACAACACCAATCAGATAATACCTCAGGACAATGATCGAGTATCTATGTCCCCCTCTTCGCACATCTGCAGCAATATAAACCGCCAGTGCATAGCTGATACTAAGCACACAACATCTCATACAAGTGGATGTAAAAGGATATAAGATATATACTTCTAGCTGAATCTATGCCGCAAGGTAAGGAATGAGAGAAGTGGTTCCTAATAGACCATTAGTCTCTCAAAGATAAGTACTGACATCTCCGTACCTATACACTAGCTTCTACTAAACATGGTTATGAATGGTAGCACCAATGAACCTAGAGCTCCGATGCCAACTTGTCATGACCCCGAATTCCCACCTTAGGATGTCGTCCTGGCACCTAGCTCCAAGACTAGAAAAGCCTAGCATACTATGATTTAATAACAGAATTGATCAGTTTAATAATTTATCAAAAACACATTAAATGACATACATAGTCGCAAGTGGCCAATGGTTATACATGTCCTAAAACCGATAGTACGGAGTCATAAGCACTAGTAAAACACACTAGATTTTGTAAACGCAATATCGTTTTGAAATACAATTTAAGAGTAGCAAAATGAAGAAAGATGGTGACTCCGAGGCCTGCGAATGTCAATAGTAGACTCCCCGCACTCTGCGTGGAGTCATAGGACACAACATCTGGTTATCCACATTACCAACCTTCACTAGCTTGTACAACACCTATCAACCCACACTTGAACAATTGATGATCTACCAACACATCCGCGTCCTTAGTTTGGACAACACCTAGAGTTAAGGATCAAGCATCTAAGTTCCCCTCGTAGCCCATCCGCAGTACTATAAACCGTCGGTGCATAGCTGATACTAATAAGATGACATCATATACGAGTGGATGTAAAATGATATAAGATGAATGCTTTAAGGTGAATTTGAACCGCACGGTAATGAATGAGAGGAGTGGTTCCTAATGGTTAATTAGCCTCTCAAAGATAAGTACAGATGTCTCTGTACCGATACGCAAGACTCTACTAAACATGGTTATGACTCGTAGCACCTATGAACCTAGAGCTCCGATACCAACTTGTCATGACCCTAATTTCTCACCTTAGGATGCCGTGATGGCACCTAGTCTCTAAGACTAGGAAAGCTTAACATATGCTAATTTAATAACAGTATTGATCTATTTAATCATTTATCATAAACCATTAAATGACATACATAGTCGCAAGCGGCTGATACAAAGCACACAACATCATATACGATTGGATGTAAAGGGATATAAGATATATGCTTTAAGGTGAATCTGTGCCGCACGGGAATGAATGAGTGGAGTGGTTCCTAATGGTTAATTTGCCTCTCAAAGATAAGTACAGACGTCCCCGTACCTATACGCAAGACAATACTAAACATGGTTATGACTCGTAGCACCTATGAACCTAGAGCTCCGATACCAAATTGTCATGACCCCGATATCCCACCTTAGGATGTCGTGATGGCACCTAGTCTCTATGACTTGGAAAGCCTAACATACGCTGATCTAATAACAAAATTGATCTATTTAATCATTTATCATGACATATTAAGTGACATACATAGTCGCAAGCGGCCAATAGTTATACATTCCCCAAAACCAGTAGTAAGAAGTCATGTGCACTACTAGAATTTCTAAATACAATATTGTTTTGAAATACAATTTAACAGTAGCATAATGAAGTACGATGGTGATTCAGAGGCCTACGAATGTCAATAGCAGACTCCCGCACTTGGTGCGGAGTCATAGGACAAAACATCTGATGATCCACATTACCAACCCT